>PGTU02004949.1:0-14086 GCA_002896215.2 Cicer echinospermum
GAGACTGCTAAAAAAGAGGCTCTTAAAAGCCAGAACGAGTCCTCTCTTGCGGGAGGGATAGGCGGGAAAGGGGGAGGAGGTCTTCAGTCACTCCGTTTTTGAATTGGGTCACGAATGGTATTCGATTTCTTTTAACAGCATAAAAGCATTCGAACTTGGGAGATGCGAAAAAGAAGAAGGTTCTTTTGTATATTCCTTCTTGAAGATAGTACGCACAGGTGAGAACATCCCTAATCGAATGGCCTAGCTTTGCTTCTTCCTCTTTCTCTGCTTCGGTTTACCAAAGGGGGTGAGGTCGACCTTCTTTCGGTGGTACCTTTTCTGTCTAGCTCGTTCTCTTGGTCAAAAGCCACCTTAGTGGCCAAGAATAATAAGAATCGCCCGGGATGAGTGAGAGCTAAAAGAAAAGCCTAGCGGCAATTCCCGATCTTCTCTTGATAGAAAGATCATATCAACACCGAAGACAGATCGTAGTTACGATAAGAAAGGTATGCCGGTTGATGGACGTAGTTCATTCTAGAAGTAGTTTGTTAACCGAATAGAATTGTTCGGTCGTGGTACTTTTGCTTGCTATTCAAACACATTGTCGAAAGGGGAAGATCGAATTAGCTCTGGTTCAAGAAGCCTAGCCTTCTTTCTTCGTAATTCTACTGAACGGGGTCGATCCACTTTACTATAAGTAAGTCAAATCGGAAGCCGTTTCAGGTGCATAAACAAAAAGGCGCCTTCGGATACAGAGGGGCTACTCTAGTCACTCAAAGTCCTAGCTAAGTAAGGAACAGACTCTCCAAACAGAAGTACGTACTGCGCGGCCGAGGAAGCATCCGAAGCATCTAAAGTCGAATAATCCGAATCCGTTGAATAGGAAGCCTTTGATCCGCTTTCTGAGAGCGCTGAATCATTCGATTCGAAAAAGGTGGAAAAAAGGTCATAGCACCAGCACCTGAACGCTTACTCTTACTGCTTCAGGTTCACCTCTTTTCTTAGGATTGGCTGCCCTGAGGTTCTTGTTTGGAGTCATTTGTTTATCACAGAACAAGTCCCCCTCAGTCACTGCCATAGTTGACCCAGTATCAACCCTCTCTTCCAGATCCTCGCTTCTATGGGCCAAATCACTCTCCTCGCTCGTTAAACTCGCACCTTGACTACACCCTTCTCGGCTTTGTTACCCAGACACTCATCCTGAGCAATCTCTTCCGGTTCAGCAGTGTCCAGCTCCCCCCCTTTGCCATTGTCACTACTGGTACCTGACCCCGTCGGCTCGACATTTTTGCAAACACCGACCCTTACTCAATAGGGCAATGAAAAGAGGAGAACGAGGACAGCTGACTACCGCTAAAAGTCAGACTACGAGTACACATTGTATGATTGAAAACTGCCGCTGCGTACTACCCGGTGCTTGCAGGTCTGACTGGTGTCTTCTCTCCAACAGCTGCTTCAATCAATGTTAAGTCTGACTACTCGGCTTGCTTAACACAAGTGTGATTTAACCTTCACGGACCACTTCACTACCCAGCGAGCTCCGGCTCGAAAACAACAAGCAAGGGATTGAGCTGCGCGAAAGCCTAAACTCCTGACTCTAACTTAACCCCTCTCCAACCAGTCGAGTGGCATTAGCCCCTCTCCCAGCAAGAGGATGCGCGAACCTCCAAGTCAAGCGCGCTAGCGCGCTTTACCAAGGCTTTATCTGATAGGGGCTCGAACGCCGTTGCTTGTTTGGGTCGAGCGTCAACCTTAGCGCATCCGTTTTCTTGCTCCTTAGCACAAGCACTAAGTAAGCCCGTGAAGGCCTTCAATATCGCACCTACTAGGACTGAAATTAAGTTTTCGAATAGGACGACTTCTTTCTTTTCTGTATGCTAGGGCCGCCCGCACGCTTTAAGGGTTGTTGAACGTATTGCACTAAGAAAGACTCCTGCCGTTGCGGTAAGATTTTCTTTGAAAGCCAAGCCGCTCAAGCAATTTCTTTAAAGAAGAGCAAGCAAGATAAGGAAGGCTCGAAAGCTGCGAAGAAAGTCGAGCTGCTCTTATCGAGCTGTGAAATCGGTGTGGTGAGGTATTGGAAGTGTTCAGCGAATATAGATAAAAAAACTAAAAAAGAGCACCGTGCTATACTGGCAGAGCTTCAGCAAAACTAGGTAGGTAGCTTTAGCTAATGAGAGATGGATTTGGGGATTAGATTATATTAGGCCTCCTAATTAATGGAATTAGTTTTATATTGATTAGTTTATTTTTAAAGAAGCATTCTCCCTTGACTCGATCTATAATGGAATTATCGATAGAACGTTGATCAATATTAAGGAAGAGATCGAGGATCACAGCAGGATCCTATCTGATCTTTGTCAACACAGGACTCGAAGCCCCCTGCTCAAACAAAAGGGTAATCCTTCAGAATTGAAAATTCCTTTCGGATTTCTTATATTAATTATAGTTGAGGGGAGAAGACTCTCTATCTATATAGGGGGGGAGCCATTGTGAAGCCTAGAGAGGCGGAAGCGGCAAATAGCTTCTACCGAGTTCCACAACACTTAGCTTAGTAGCTTAACTCTTTCTACTGGCGTGGCGCTGCTGGATGCTTCTGATCAATAGAACAGGAAGAGGAGTCAGCCAAAAAGAAATTTGAAAGTAATGACCACCAAGATACGCATAGTGATTCGATCTTTTGATCACCCATTTTTGGAAAACAATTTTGGGGGGCTTCCGCCTTACACACGGAAGATTGGATTGCCTGAATCACGAGTCTTATATACTGTGTTACGATCACCTCATATTGATAAAAAGTCCAGAGAACAATTTGAAATGGAAATCAATAAAAAATATCTGGTCATAAAAACAGAAAAGCATGAATTGCGAAAGAAGTTTTTTCGGTTAAAACGCCGTGCGACTCGGAGGACATAAGACTTCTTGGTCAAGCCAAAAAGATTGCCGGCAGAATGCTCCTACCCCACCATGCCTGGCCCTTTACCTTACCTTAAGAATAAATGGGGGGTATGCAGCGTGGGAAATAATTAAAGAAGTGTCTGATTCCAACAGGTAACCTTAAGGAGTGGCGGGCAAAGCTCTTTTGATTGATCACAGGCGAAGTGAACTGTGCTTAGACGCTTTCGTAAAACCGCACCGATCTAGCGAGAGGAGCTGAATGGATGAGTAGGCTTTCCCCTTTTCGATTTACGGAATGTGATCTGGGACACGATGGGGGTTTGCGTGCCTCGGTAAGGAAGGAGAGATCACCGGAGTATAGCAACAAGATCGCCTTTTTTTTCTTGCTGCCAATGGGGTCGAACCTGTAAACAAGGTAACCCATGGGAAACCAAAACGGGAGGGTACCACCAATTGACATTGGGCAGAAGACGATCAAAAAGCGAAGGCTCACCCAGACACCAGCTGAAGGCGATCGGCAGTGGAGGGATGCTTACCTTCTTTCTTAGAGAAGGGGAAAGGGGCAACCTATCCTTACTAATAATAAGAAAGGGGTGAGATAGGCGACAGGTGCTTGCTTCCAAGCCGGCCCGGCCGAAAGATCAAGAGATTCTTTTTGCCGGTGCTGACTGGATCTCGGGTGACGGAAAGAAGGCGCCCAGAAGTGACTGAGCAGTCGGCGGTCGAAGCTTGGCTCTAGTCGATAGGCTAGCAGTAAGCTTGGCTACATGCGAAGCGCTTACCAAGCGCGAAGGATTCGTTCCTCTCCAGCAAGAGGATGCGCGAACCTCCAAGTCAAGCGCGCTAGCGCGCTTTAACCAGGCTTTATCGATAGGGCTCGACGCCGTTGCTTGTTTTGGGTCGAGCGGCTGGCTTCAAACGCTTAGCCACTTGAGCCGTATGCGGGGGAACTCGCACGTGGCGGTTCTTAGGGGGAGAGCTAGTAGGAACCATCCTTCCCCAATGCGTTTATTTGAGCTCAATATGAAATCCTATTTATTGCAAGACCCGTTCGATAAGGGAAAACTCCAGAGATTGGCTTCGAAGTAAGATCCTTGCGTTGACCCTTCTCCCTGAACGCAGAACCGGGGGGGGAGAGGAAAGGGGATTAAAAATTTCCCGTTAGGGCTTTCCGGACCTTCCCCACCCCTCTTTTCATTCTCCCTGCCCTCTCCCCCATCCAACTACTCGATACAAGACCTATTAGATCGTGTCCTTAGACATCGCGATGAATCATATCACATCTCAACTGGGTGTGTATATTTTTAGGCTTTCACAGTTTTGGTTTGTATATTCATAATGTACCATGAGTGCTTTAGGGCGCCCTCAAGATATGTTTTCAGATACTGCTATACAAATTACAACCTGTCTTTGCTCAATGGATACAAAAATACCCACGCTTTAGCACCTGGCACAACGGCCCCTGGTGCACAACAAGCACCAGTTTGACTTGGGGAGGTGGTGATTTAGTGCAGTGGCTTGGTTAAGGGAAACCACCAGAGCCGTAGCGAAAGCGAGTCTTCATAGGGCTATTGTCACTGCTTATGGAGAAGGCCATTATGCTTCTTCACTGCCATCCATATGGATATGCTAAAGCAAAGGGTGCAGGAACATCAGATACAAAGGTAGAGACTATAAGTAAGAATCGGATAGGGTTAAAAAGGGAGTAATTCCTAGTCAAATAAACAAAAATGAAGAATCAAAGCATGTAGTTGGGAATGCTACTGAGGTCAAATCCAGAGTTAAAAAGGCGATGGCGCTTGCCGTAGAAAGAGATTAGACCGGTTTGGTACTCCAACTACCAATGATAAAAAGTTTTCAAGACAAATCCGTGAGTCTAGTCATGCTGCTTCAAAAGAATCCTCTGGGTCTTTTCTTCCTATCTGGTTCTCTGGAACTCCTATGTTCCTAAGCACACTTAGCCTTTCAATAATATCCAACCAATAAAGATTTTAAAGAAAGTTTTAGACATAATTAACTACACTTACTAGTCGTTGGGCTTTTGCACCAGGCTACTTAAGGGAGTCATTATGAATACTCATGTAACATTCGACTCGCCCTATTGCGTAGCTATAACACTACACAGGGGGGGGCGTCCAAGATGCTTAACTTAGTTACTGAGGTTAAGGGTTAACCTAACCAAAAGGAACTAAGACGACGAAAACATAATCATAGATCACTGCGGATTATGTCGCGTCTAGACACGGCTAAACAACACTCCATTCGGAGGCGCTCCGCGTGTGCGGGGAGAGCAATCTCCCCACCCTCACCTCAGGATCAGAGGGCTTGTTTGAGCGCTGCGCTAGGGGCACCACAGAACGGATAGTGTACGAGCGCCCCTTTGCTTTGTTTGAGCATTTTTTTCTTTGTTCGCTTCGCAAGTGACGGTTGTGCTCCTCTTCCTTCGCTGCTTTCGTACACCAGGGAGGGGATAGAAGCCCACGGAGCGGTAGGCTAAGCCGGAAAGAGAGAGAGCAGTTGGTTTGGTTCTAGAATTGAAATAATGGAAATGCTCTGTCGTAAAGCTTCGCTAGCAGTGTCGAGCTTTTGCTCGCGATTCGACTGGAACTAAAAGACCTGAATTAAAGTTAAGAGCTCTCGCGCTGCTATCTAAAGAATGAATAAACCGCTACTGAACAAGAGCGAGTGAAGTGAGTAAGCCCCTAACGAGATAGGGGCGAGCCAAAGAGAAGTTGTAGCAACGAGCTACTAATACCAAGAGTTACTGTGTTGAAGCTTCAAACTCGCGACGACTTCGAGCGAACCCAACCCATTTGAGGTGACTGCTGCTGCTTTCGATGCCGAAGACACAACAGTCGGTACTGCTAGGGAACTCCTTTTTGTTTGGCACCGGGATAGGGTGGCGCAAAGCTAGTTCGATCCCTATATTATTATTTTACGTAATATAGAAAGGGGAAACGAATCTCCTCAGATTACACAGAAAACCTGATTCACCTATAAAAATAAAAGATAAATATTAAAAATTCCTAATCTAATTAAGGGGACAGAGTGAGGTTCGACGTAGTTGACTGCACACCAACCGCTGTTTCGCTAGCTTCTCATTTCGACGAGAGACCTGCGGAAAGTCGTCGCGGCCTCAGAAGGTTCAGTGTCAGTAGACTAGCCTTTCCTTATTTACAGATAAATGTAATTTGCTCATTTTCAACTAGATCAACGATTGGAAGATCGGATAGGCCCCATCGCCTTAGTCGACTTGTTCCTGAGATGAGAAAAGCTTGACTCGCTTATCAGAGCTTTGGAAACAGACTATGCACTTAGAAGCCCTACTCCATTGTGGTTGCTTGCCTTCATAACAGTAGGTTCGGTCAGCAGAGGGCTCTCCGGAGAGAGACTGATGTTGCAAATCAAAGATCTCGTACTACGATAAGAGAGACTATAAAAAGGCCTCTGTATCCTATGCTTGGCCGTAGTTTACCGGGCTGGAGTTTGCTTGGCTTGTTCCGGAGTTTGATCCGTTGTTGGCTTATCGAATAGTGATTCTTTTGGTATTGTATTCCCTGTTACACCCCTACTTTCTCCGTGGGCGAGGGCTCTAGCTCTCTGATGAACTACCTAGATGGACGGAATGAAATAGGCTAGCTGGCCAGGTATGAGCGCCCTCTTATCTACCGGTTGAGCTCCCTTCCCTCTCTTCCGTTGTCCCCGCGCTTCTTCTGGCTTCAGTCAGTATGGTTGCTTCCTTGGTTCAGCCTCTCTTTCGGTTAAAAGAGATCCGTATGCCCCTCCCCTGGCCTCCTATTGGTTCACCAACCCGCCATTCAGAACCGTCCGCATCCGCTGTCACAGGTTTTTAACCCTTAGACGAGTCTCGCTTGGAGTAGTACTCTGTACTCTCCACTACTTGTCATGTCCATTTACTACTAGAATGCCTACTTGAAACAATGCCCGCATTAAACGCCGATTCTTCCCATGCGACGTGCTCCCCCTATATGGGTCATCAGTTCGAGTGGCATCCGTGTAGTCAGTACCACTTGTTTCTGTCTCGGACGACTCTTGCCTAGATAGCTCAGGCCGTACCGCCACTGGCGCTTGCTTTTCCGTGCGTGGGCAGGGTCCCTTCAGAAGACGAAGCCAATCCAGATTCCAGAAACACACAAGCTACGACTTCTCCTTCGGACCCCCGAAAACTATGGTTACAGCTCCAGAGACCGAGTCGATCCTAGCTTCCCTCCACCTCAGCTGCCTTCTTTCTTTGCCTTTCTATTCTATGTCCGTTGCTTGTTCCCTTCTTTTTTTGCCAATCAATAGAATTTCATGTTCCAACCTGGGCATTATGGTGGAGACACCAGAGATCACATCTGATCCTATGATCCATCCTTAAATTAAAATAAATTCTTGGTAGGTTTCGCAATCAATCCTTCCTGGGCAAAATTGGTTTAGTCTTTCCTCAACCCAGCAGCAGATTGCGCGGCACCTCGCGAAGCTATCCATTCTAACCTGTCTTTGCCTAGCAAGATACGTCTAGTTCTCCCTCCGCTTGCCTATCTCAGTAGGAAATTGGAACAGTCTCCGATTTCAAAGGCGAAGCCGAGGCAAGCAAGAGCTATACCTTCTGGAACCGGAGCAATAACTGCTATAAAGAAAGCAGATGCGCAGGAACGACCCTAAAGCAAATACTCGGAATGCTCCACGACTAAGTATACCCATTCAGACTCGCTTTTGTTCAATTTTAAATAAATAAACAAGCAAGTTTGATGGAGATTTGTAGCATCATTCAAGTAAATACAGATTGAGATCGTAAAAAACATGAGCTTGTGATATAGCTACACCTAATTCCGGACCGGTTAATGCAAGAACTATAAATAAAGGACCAAGATCTCCTATGAAATATAAAAGATCATTCATACATAGCATAGTCCAAGCGGACCCACTTAAAATCTTTACTGAACTATGACCGGCCATCATATTAGCAAATAAACGTATTCCTGAGCTTAATGCGCGAAAACAATGAGGGATTAGCTCAAGGAGTACTAAAAAAGGTGCTAACGGCAGTGGCACTCCTGCGGGTAATGATAAGCTTAAAAAATGAAGCCCATTTCTTTGAAATCCCACTATAGTAATGCCAATAAAAATCGAAAATGAGAGACCCAAAGTAATGATAAAATGACTTGTAACTGTGAAGCTATAAGGTATCATACCCTGGGGATTACAAAATAACGAAAAGTAAAAGTGACCGAGATGCAAGGGAAAAACTGTTGTTTTAACATTTCCACCTATTTGTTCGTTTACCAGGTCGGCACGAAATCATAAATAAGCTCTACCAAGGATTGCCAAGCATTATGGTACTGACTTTCCCCTCCCTTTTTAGTAACAAAATGAACTAGCAGTAAGACCAAACTTAGAGTGAGCAGCATAAACAAAGAGGGATTGTGAATGAGAAAATACAAGTCACCTATCTCATAGGAAGAAAAGGTATTATCTCAAATTGTTCCAGAGGGCTGGGATGTTGATGTTGATAGACAGGTCAAGACCGGGATGATCCTCAAAATGCCATGACTATCGTAATTTGAAGGAGCTGAAGTTCGGACGATTTGAAACTCGAATCGGACGTCGTAGATTTCTTATAAAAATGGTGAGAGCTGGAGGATGTATCACTCCCAGCTCGAAGCAAACCTAAGACAAATATAATGAGGAATCATAGCGGGATCTGCGTAGAAAATCGAATAAATATTCTTTTCTTGCTCTAAAAAACTCGCACCAGCTTGGCATTTCTTATATATGAACAGTCAAGTGATCCGCTTTGCTTTCTTTTAGCAAAGACTTGTTGTAATGTAAATCGCCGTTGGGTTTACCAACAAGAAAGACATGGGATTTGGTGGGCGAAAAAGTCGCTTTCTTCTCTCTCTTATGATATTTCTATTGCTTCAACGGCTACTTCTCTTCTCTATATGCAATTACTTGGCGTAACTGAACTCAACTAAGCTTGCATCTTACTATAAGGTTTTCTATAACCTAAGACTCTTAGATAGAGAGTTTCAAACCCAATGTTCAATTCCCCTCCCCCGACAATCCGAGTGGGGAACTAAACCACAGCGCTACGAAACACTTTCAACAGAACGAGACCTGCCCCTATCCTATATAGTAAATAGAAATCAAATATAGAGTTAGCCGGACTTCCCTTCCCTACAAAGGGGTCATCAAATAACCTAGACTGGAGCACACTGACTTAAAGAAACGATTGCCTTGCCTCAGTTACGTACTTATTTGGATTCCTTGCCAGACCGGAGGGGTACGGGATGTTGGACAAATTAACGATTTCCTAAATAAGGTAAAGATGCTATCCATTCCTATAAGTAGGCCATTACGGGTGCTAGTCAGACAGTTTCTTACAGATCAAGAAGTTCCATGGCTTACTAATACTATTTAATTATGCGCAACGCAATTAAGAAAACGTTAAAAGTCTTCTTCCGCTACGCACTCTTAAGCACTAGAAGGTAATCCGGAAATAGGTTAAAACCCCTTTAGATCGAATCTTCCCCAGCCTTGCCATCGAGACGTGATACTTTATCCAAATCTTTCATACCTTGTGGAAAGCAGCAGGTAATTGATTAGTCACGCGCATCCTACCTCGGTCTTTGATGAAAAAAGAATCTTTCTGGAACTCGGCATGATCCTTTGGAAATTTTTCCCGTCCGGATTGAATTGACTTAGGAGGTTTTATTCAGAACTACGAATAGGATTCGTTCAAAGAGAACCCTTCCACGACAACAACGATCACTCACTGAACACTCTCTATATCTGGTTTTTCGCAAAGGGTCGTCTTTCCGGCTTAGCTACGATCTTGATGGATTTAGCCCTCAGGGGTTCAACTAGTTAGGCCAGCCGGGAAAGACGCTCTCGAATCAAAAGATCAACGAGCCATCTCTTCATCTACGAGCTAATCGATTGAGTTGATTGATTAGCCTGAACTGGAGATCATATCTTAGTGATAAAAGCCGTTATGCTTGATGAGGATTTTCTCCCCTTATCTGACTGGTGGTTCTAACCTGATATCTATCATTGAGTCGGTTCACTTGCCCGCTTGCCCTAACCTAAGGCTTAATGCCGAGTAAGGCAAAGCAACAGGAGTGCAGATAAAAGGAGACCTGGTGAAACTCTCTTCCATGTCTCTTTTCTTATAAAGAGATTGTAAGAGCACGGGAAGTGTCAAGTGTCTGTCTGACTTCAACAAACAACTGGACAACAGCATTGAATGGCGGAAGACAGCAATCAGCAAGGAGAAGAACCCGCCCTTACTTCAATGGAAGTCGGGGAGGGGAGTGGAGAGAAAGAGATCACATTCTATCCTAGGGCTAGGGAGAGACAGATTCCAGCGCTTCTTCCCAACTGAGGCAAAAACAAATCGAGCAGAAGGTCTGGCTGTGCGCGAAGAAGGAACTTCGGCCATTAGTCAAATTTCACGAGTGTTGAGTTAATTCAAATAGAACATCAGCTTCGAGCTTAGAGCACGCCAAGCACAAGCTACTTCCTTTCCACTTCTTACGAGATTTGAAAGAGAGGTCTTTGTCCCAACCTTTCTTGTCTTCAAGCAGTGTCTGTTTACGGCCGATTTCAGGGGAAGGGAGAAGCTCAGCGTCACAAACGGATTCATTAGGTTCAGGGCTGAAAGGGACGGATTCCCATTGGGTTCAGGGACGAGTACGGAAAGTCAGAGTCCAAGTCCCAAAGAACGAGTTCAAGCCATTCCTCGCTATTGGATGGGAACATCTAAGATCTAGGTTCAGCCCGCATCTGCAGTTGAAGCAGTTGACGGCCCGAGCCAAGGCCAACAAGAGCCGTGTTTGCTTTGATGAGCGCTGACTAGTAGCAGCAACCAGGTTATGTCTGTGCTGTGACTTTAAATGAACCGTGTTCATAATGAGCATCAAATCAACCAAAAGTTTATCAGCTTACTTTTCTTAAGTGCTTCAGTTCGTTAACGTGATCTATCGCAGACGGTTTTTGAATCAGACTCTTAAAACCCCTACTTTCCACGCATCATGAGCGATTCACCTTTCTCCCTCTGCAACTTCCATCCCAATTAGTCATCTGAATCTTAGAATGCGCTAATGGTTGTGGGGTCCACCAAGCTTTCTCGATGCAAACTCTCTGACGTCGAAGAAAGATTCGAGGAGCAAGGATGATTTGAATATTGTTTATAATTTTTATACACTTAATCACACCATATCCTCAATCTTAAGACCTTAAGTGCAAAGTACAAGGCTAAATTTGGCAATGGACTCTATCAATGAAGGTATGGAATATGGTCTCGACGCACCTCTGTATATTATTCCTTCTTGTGCCACATCTCTCTTAGCTTTATTTTATTTCGAGTTAGCGTTATGGTCTAGAGGGACAGGATCACTCACTAAATGTAACTTAATTCAGCAGCCTTTCTCTTATATACAGAGCACTGCTGCCACTTCTGAAGCTAGGGAATTCTTCCTGTCGATACCTTTACTTTAGAGAATGAATAGGGGCGGAAGCGGATGAATTGGCTTCCATCGAAATCGGATTTCCTCTGCTCTTATCTTTATTTATGATTAAAGGCACTCGAAGCATATTGGAAAGTTCCAGTAGAGCGGAAAGGAAGGCTTAGTCAAGACTTTCAGAGAGCTTGTTTGGGGGGAACTATTTTGCAATAGGCATAAGGGAAGAGGCAGCTTGACAAGTCCCGAAAAAGAGATTGAATACCCGGAATTCGCCGAGAAAACCTCCTCCCTTTGAAGTAATTCATCTTTTCAGCAGAGGTTCCAAGTCCGTAAGCTACTCTGATTGAACCTCGACATCAGTGATTTCGACGGCGTTACTGAAAAGCAAGGCATTTTGGAAAAAGACCCTACTACAAACCTAAGGTTCTTTTGAAGATTCCTTTGGTGGTCACCGGTGGTTAACGATTAGAATCTGTCTTGGTGTTCATCACCGTGCGTTAAACAGGTAGTAAAGTGAGGCCGTCGATTCAGGTGGCTGTAATTTGCACTTTACTGTAAACAAGCATCAACATGCTTCTTATGTGCATATTCTTCTAACTCACCCAAGAGGATTTGACCGAACTATCCGTCCCATCTCTCTCACGAGGAGACGGACTCCCAAGGATCATTCCCCCGTTTCACCGTAAGGTGATCGGAGGCGGATGAATCGAGCGATACAGTAGTTTGTATCTTTCTTTACTTATAGCAAACATTTTTTAATTGGCTAAGAAAGTGGATAGATCAACTTTCTCTTCTATCTCTACTCCCCCTTCTAATGTGAAGGCCTTGGCTACCGATGCTGCGAATTCTTTTTTTTTTAAAGAATTACTGCAAAGGTATGTTCCGTCTATCTCTAGTATTCCTTTGCTACAAGGAATGACTTGGGATCCGACCTGGAAGGCCACACCATCTAAGATGAAGCCTATCCGATTGAAGTGAAGGGCTCTCGTCGTAAGAAAGGAGTTCCATCTGTCTTCCGAGCCTTCCCCTTTGAAATCCATTCAAGGTTTCAACTTGCTGAGTCTCGGAATAAGTTCCGTGGGCGTCAACAAGCTAATTGGTTAGGCGCGTTGTGGTTTCCTTGGACGAGGTATTGTTTTGACCCTAACAACGAACTCATCTCGCAGATAGGTTGTTCTGCATTTGAGGAAGCTGTTAGAGTCGGACATCCTTGTCCAGAGTTTGCTGAGGTTATGCCCAGCCTCGGCCGACTAGGTCAGTCTATAGAGGGTGGGGGGAAGCGTAGGATATTTGCCATAGGTAACTGGGTTATCCCGCGTGTTTTACATCCCCTTCATAAGTGGTGTATGACGGTTCTGTCGACACTCCCTATGGATGGGACTTTCAACCAAACCGCTCCGGTGGAACGGTTGGCAGGCTCATCTATAACGTATTCTGTAGATCTTAAGGAAAGCAGACGGGGAAACAATCAATAAGCTTCCTGCCTGGTATCAGATTGGATGCACTGGCCAGGCTATCTCATAGTCTGGTACTCACTGCCAGTAGACTGAATCAGGTAGACAGTCAGCTCTCTTACAGCCGGTTACTGCGGGAGAGAGTGCTAGTCTAACTGCCGGTACGGGTATGCTAATAGATAGAGGATCCGCCAGTCCTAGAATCAGAAAGTAGCTTGTCTGCCGGACTGGCTGCTTCATTGAATGTGTCGATCTTATTCTATATAAGGAGTTGATTTGCATCCTTGTCTGGCAGTTAATACAGCGAGAAAGCCTGTGATCCGAGGAAGCCCCGCCCAGTAGATGCTCTACTCTACTTAGTCCTATACTAGATACTAGATAGACAGCCGATCACGGTGGCATAAGACCTTCTCGCTGTCTAACTCAAGCCAGTTAGCAGCAATCACTCGAAATAGTCATATGCGGAACACATGCAAGGTCCAGATTGAAAGATAAAAGCCAAGTCTATCTCTTAAGACCAAAAGGAAATGTGAGTGCCCAAGAATAATCCAGGACAGCAATGGGGCGACTCATTAGAATCTCGAATGGAGAATTGATTACATTGATTCATCGAGAACCTAGGACATGCCTACGAACTTGCTGCCAGCAGATTTTTGCCATCTTATCCTGCCGTCTTTCTCTTGCCTGGAAACTCAGGCTTCAGAGCATCTTTAAGCGGATTTCGGAGTCATGTCTCTTATTATTATTCAACCTGTGCTGTGGTTGATGGCCCCACTCGAGCTCTAATTTCTACTTTATTTTATATTTTCAGGTTCAAAGTCCGAGCGGCCCCGTGAGGATGCGGAAAGCCAATCCAATGATAAGAGTGGTTAATTGGGCTCTCTTCGAAGGATTTCAACCTTGATGCCCTATCCGTGGCGGCACCTAAGCCGGATTTAATTTTGTAGGGACGAACTGAAATACCCCATCATAGCACTCTAAGGTTCAGCGGGGAACTATTGAAGCTTCCAGCTTTCCACCTATATGGATTGTTTTAGCGTAAATAGACACGATCTTCGTTCGGTACGCGTCCAGTCTCTCTAAGCCCTGAAACCGTAACTATGGCTATGTTATCAGATCCGTCTTTTCTGCTGTTCAAAGATCTCTCCGATTCCCTTTCTTTCGAAGTGGCATTGCCAAAAGTCGAATCCAAGGCTTGACAGGGTCTTCTTAGCCCAGGCTAACTAGAATAGTTAGTAGCTTATAGGATCCCAAAGCAATAACCACAGATGGAGGAGCATT
>PGTU02004956.1:0-21696 GCA_002896215.2 Cicer echinospermum
AATTATTTGTAAAGAATCGAATTCAAACAAGAGTTGAGACATCTCATATTCTATCAAAACAATTTATCATTATTGTAAAACTCAAACTATAAGAGTTTAGTATAGTTTGAATAGATTGTAAGAAATCCTATCAACGTTGGTAAGTGATTAAATTGCTTTCTAGGTGGAAAGAAATAGAGCTTGTAACAGATCAAGGTTGGTCTGAGCTAGGTGTTGTAAAACCAAGAAGGTTCTTTGTTTGAACACTTAGTGGAAAATCTCACAGTTGTAAGGACTGGACGTAACCCAAGTTGGGTGAACCATGATACATCTTTTGTGTATTGTTTATCTTATCTCTTATTTATTAAGCTTGATTGATTAACTGAGTAAAAACATAAATTGAATTTCAGCCTTTAAGCTAACTAAGAACGTTCTCCATTTTTTGGTAAAAACCAAGAACGTTCTCCGTTTTCTGTTTTCTTAACCAATATCATTTTTGAGTTAAATCTTTAGAGTTTTTCATGAATTTTTAAATAGGAACATTTACAATTCAAACCATTTCCTTGTAAATCGACATTACCAACTTCAATTGGTATTAGAGCACGGTATTAGAAAAGTTAAAACACCTAACAAGTGCTAGAGAAAAGATCTAGAGAAAAAGATGTGAAAGCTAAATACATTGTTGAAGGAGGATCTTCAAACATACCACCTTACTTTATGGATCTGATTATTAATTTCTGGAAGATAAGATGCATCTGTTTCTGAAATCTCAAGATACAGGGATGTGGTGCATCATTACAGATGGAGATTTCAATACCAAGAGTTGATCAAACATGACTCAACCTCTGCTGCGAAGAAAGAAGTAGACTAGACAACTGATGATAACTAAGGTACTCTTAAACTCTAAAGCTCAATTATTCTTGATCATGTGCTTTAAGTAGGAAAGAACGTGAAAGGTAGATGAATGCACAACTGCTAAAGAAGTCTGGGATACATTTAAAACTGATCATGGAGGAACAAGTCGTGTCAAAGAAACAAAGAATAAACATTGGCATAAGGAAATTCGAAAGCAAGAAGAAGAAACTACTGATGAAATGTACTCAAGTTCACAACAATAGTGAATGAAATCGTTCTCGTGGCAAAGCGTTACACAGTACAAGAAAAAGTAAGAAAATCATGAGGTGTCTTCCAATCATATGGTTGGACAATCGGATAAACAGCTATAAGCCAGACAAGAACCTTGAATCAGTCCTCTGAAAGAATTTAATGAACCTTAAGAGAACATGAAGTATTGCTGCAGAAGACAAACCAGTCAGGAAAGGAAAAACAATAACACTAAAAGCATCTAAAGAAAACTCACAATACCAAACAGAGGAGGAACCAGAAGCAATGAACAAGAATAATTGATGAAGAAATTGCTCTTACCCCAAAAAGGATACAGAGAATGATGAGAAGGAAGAGATCAAATAAAAAAGGGATCTCAAAACAAAAATCCTAAAACAAAGTGGCTAGAGCCAAGCACATGCTTTGGATATAATAAATTAGGACATTACAAAAGCAGAATGTCCCTTACAACAAAAACCACCAAACGATTTCCTTTCAAAAAAGAAAATCAATGATGGCAACATGGGATGATCAGAAGAATCAGATAACAGAAGAAGGTGAGGAAGCCAACATATGCTTGATGGCAAAAACAAAAGAAAGATGAGGTAAACAAATTATGAACCCTGTTATTTATGTGAACAAATGAAAAATGATTGATACTTGTTAAATGATTCAGATCTTCTTATTCAAAAATGTATTCTTTAAAGAACAATTCATAAAGAAAAAGAAGAAAAAGAAAAAAGAAAAGCTCAAGCTAGAAATAATGTTCTCAACAATATCATTCAAGAACTGAAAGAAACACAACAATTAAATTTTGAAAATCAAAGGTGTCAAGAACTTCTGCAAAGAAAACATAAAACGTTATTCTTAAAACTAAAAATGAAACTTCATAAAATTGATATGTTAAACTTTATTAAACCACTAAAACTTTTCAAAAATCATGGGATCTCAAGTAGGAATCTTGATTAAACTGGTCTTGGTTTTAATCAAACTCAAAAACAAAAAATGTATGAAAACTTTTTTGTTTAGAAAGAAAGAAAGAAAATGTAAAACTACATTCTCATATTGTAAAAACTTGGACATCTAGAATTTGCTTGCTACTTTTAAAAAAAAGAAGATGAAAAGATTAAAGACAAAAGATTTCTGAGAAAAGATCATTCTGCTAAACCAGTTCTGAAAAATATGCAAAAAGGACAACATTTCCAGGCAGTTTTTCAAAATGGAGAATGTTCTGAAACAAAAGCTGAACTTTCTCCAAAAATCGGAAAAGAGAGAACGAACTGGAATTGCTTCAAAATCAAGATTAAAACGTTTTAAAAACACATATTATAAAATCAATTCAAGATCAACAATTAAATATTCACATTGTCTCAAAACTGGTCATGAAAAATCAATGTGCTGTCTTTTAAAAGAAAGAAATCTCTAAAAACTAACTCTAAGGACCCAAAACAAAATGGTACCTAAGGTTGAGATAACATCTTATGCATGTTGGGTTTCCAAATGTAAAGAGAAAGCTTTGGTTCTTGGACAGTGGTTGCTTCAAGACATATGACAGGAGATAAAAATTGTTTCAATGAAATTCATCAAGAAAGATGGAGAATTGGTTACCTTTGGAAACAACAACCAAACCCAGATTAAAGGTAAAGGAACTATCGATAAGACAAACTTTGCTCAGATAAATGATGTTCAATATGTTGAAGGTTTAAAACATAACCTTCTAAGCGTAATTCAACTATATGACAATGGCTGTTAAGTTATCTTCAGACCAAAAATATGTGAATTTAGAAAAACGGAAACTAGAGAAATTCTTTTTTCTAGAAATAGAAATAAAAATTTATATGTCTTATATCTTGAAGAACTTCCTGATGAATCTTGTTTTATGTCAATCAATAAAGATAATGGATATGGGCATAAACGAGCTGGACATATAAGTATGAAAACAATTTCAAAAATCTCAAAGTTAGATCTTGTTAGAGGATTACCCAAACTCATTTTGATAAAGATAAAGTATGTGAAGCTTGTGCAAAGGGAAAACAAGTCAAGAGTAGTTTTCATTTGAAAGATTTTGTAACCACAAACAAACTCTTGAATTACTTCACATGGATCTTTTTGGGCCAATCATAACAACAAGTTTAGGTGGAATGAAATATGGTTTTGTAATGTTTACGATTTCTCAAGATTCACTTGGGTATTATTTTTTAAAACAAAAAGATGATGCATTTTGATGCATTTAATATATTTTGCAAACAAGTACAAAATGAAAAGGAATCCAACATCATTTTTGTAAGAAGTAATCATGGAGGAGAATTTATAAATGCTTCTTTTAAAACCTTCTTTGATGAATCTAACATTTCTCATAATCTATCATGTGCAAAGAACACCACAATAAAATGGAGTTGTTGAACGAAGAAATATAACATTACAAGAAATGGCAAGAATAATCTTGGAAGAATCTAATGTTGAAAGGTATTTTGGGGTGAAGTTGTTAACACTTCTTGTTATATCTTAAACCGTGTATCCATAAGAAAAATCATCAACAAAACCCCAATTGAGATCTGAAAAAACAAAAAACCAAACATTTCCGACTTTCACATTTTTTGTTGTTATTGCTATATTTTAAACAAAAAAGATGTTATTGCAAAATTTAATGCAAAATCAAATAAAGTAATATTCCTAGCTTATTCAACTAATTCTAAAGGCTATAGAGTATTCAATCTAAGAACTAAAGTTGTAGAAATTAGTATGCACATGTTATTTGATGAGTTTGATGACTTGGATATGAGTAAAGAGGATGAGGAAGAAGAAATTCAAACCGGTTTGCAATAGCAGAACAGTCTGCAGGAAACAGAGATTGATAAACAATCTCCGTATCATTCTCCACCAAAAAGTTGGAGAACTATTGAAAGTCATCCTCAAACACAAATCATTAGAGACACTGGTGATGGGATTCGAACAAGAAAATCATTCAAGAATGATGAAAACAACATAGCAATGATATCTCAAATTAAACCAAAATCAATTAAAAAAGCCATAGTTGATCAATCTTGGATTGAGGTCATGAAGGAATAACTGTTGTAGTTTGAGAAAAATGAAGTATGGGCTTTGATGCCTGATCCACTAGATCTAACAATCATTGGTACACGATGGGTTTTCAAAAATAAACTAGATGAAGAAGGTAAGGTTATAAGAAACAAAGCAAGATTAGTTGCTCAAGGCTATAATCAAGAAGAAGGTATAGATTACGATGAAACTTTTGCTCCGGTTGCAAGGTTAGAAGTTATTCGTATACTTCTTACATATGCATCTCATAAGCTTATTAAGTTGTTTCAAATGGATGTTAAAAGTGCATTTTTAAATAGTTTTTTAAATGAACAAGTCTATGTAAAACAATCTCCTGTATTTGGGAATCAATCAAAACCAAATCATGTTTTTCAAACTTACCAAAAGCTCTATATGGATTGAAACAAGCACCAAGAACTTGGTATGAAACCTTAAGTTCATTTTAATTAAAAAATGGATTTTCAAAAGGAAAAATTGACACCACATTATTTAAGAAAACGGAGAAGAATGATTTACTTATTGTTCAAGTATATGTTGATGATATCATTTTTGGATCCACAAATGAGAAAATGTGTGAAGGATTTTCAAAACTCATGCAAAGTGAATTTGAAATGAGCATGATGGGAGAATTAAGGTATTTTCTCGGATTACAAATTAAACAATATGAAAATGATATTTTTATTTGTCAAGAAAAATATATTAAAGACTTGTTGATCAAATACAAAATGAATGAATCAAAAATCATGTCTACTCCCATGCATCCATCCTCTTTTTTAGAAAAAAGATGAAAATGGAAAATCTGTTTCTGAAAAGGAATATAAAGGAATAATTGGTTCTTTGCAGTAGGATTATATGCTCGATTTCAATCAGCACCAAAGGAAACTCATTTAACAACTGTAAAACGAATATTTAGATATCTTGTTGGAACCACTAATCTTGGTCTTTGGTATAGAAAAGGTTCACATTTTGATCTTATAGCTTATTGTGACGCTGATTATGTTGGAGATAAAATTGAAAGAGAAAAACACAAGTGGAGCATGTCAGTTCTTAGGTGAACCATTGATAAGATGATCTTGCAGAAAACAAAACACAATAGCCTTATCAACCACTGAAGCTGAATATGTCTCAACAGCAAATTATTGCTCACAAGTTCTTTGGATTAAAAATCAACTCAAAGACTACTCTGTAAGTTACTCAAGTATTCCAATTTACTGTGATAATACTAGTGCAATCAATTTATCAAAAAATCCAATACAATAATCTAGATCAAAACACATTGAAATAAAGAATCATTTTATTCGTGATGATGTCAACAAGAAAGATATCGAATTAATCTTTGTAGATACTCAAATCAACTTGCTGACATTTTTACAAAGTCTCTTGTTGAGGATAGTTTCAATTTGATCAAAGAAACATTGAAATAATGAAAAAATCCAGAGAATTCTGGTTAAAATCTACTTCTGCAGAAAACAGAGAACGATAATAAATCTCCGCTTTCCAGGCATCAGTCTTCGTTTGTTCAACCAACGTTCTCCTCTGCGTCACCACCTTCTCTCTTGAACAGAAAAGGAAATCTTGGGCAGAATTACATGTACACCTGCGATGATAAATGTGTGACAATTATTTGGTATACATGTGAGTAGTAAATCGGCCCAAAGGAAGGTTTATTGTTTGACATGTCTTATTGTCAATATTTGATCGTTGCAACAAGAGTACCACTAGCAGTTGTGTTACTGTCCAAAGACTTGACATCAATGGTGCACTGGGTATCTTGAGATGGGTAAATTCCATGATTTGAACATATGTATTTATTTATTTATTGATTATTTTCCTATAATGTGAGTTTCTAAGTTTCGTTCTTTATTTAATTTTCAGCATCGGTTGCTTCCATATCTGCAAATTTGAGTTCTATTTCTGTCTTGATGAGACAAATTTTAAGGAATGGAAAGAGAACATTTTGATTGTTCTTGGCTGCATGGATCTTGACCTTGCATTAAGAATTGAACGACCCCCTACTCCTAAGGACTCTAGTTCTTCTGAAGAAAAATTAGAGTATGAGAAATGGGATCGCTCAAATCGCATAAGTCTTATGATCATAAAGCGTGGCATTCCTGAGGTCTTTAGAGGTGTTGTCTTGGATGAGATAGATACAACTAAAAATTTCCTTGTTGAGATGGAAAAACGCTTTGTAAAAAGTGATAAGGCTGAAACAAGTTCTTTGCTTCATAATTTAATTTCCATGAAGTATCAAGGCAAGGGAAATATAAGAGAGCACATTATGATGATGTCCAACATTGCTTCTAAGCTTAAAGGTCTAAAGCTTGAGTTGTCAGATGACTTACTCATTCATTTAGTATTGCTGTCTCTTCCTTCGCAATTCAGTCAGTTTAAGGTGACTTATAATTGTCAAAAGGAGAAATGGACTCTTAATGAGCTCATTTCATTATGTGTGCAAGAAGAGGACAGGCTGAAGCTAGATAGGACTGAAAGTGCTCACTTTACTAGCATCTCTAAAGACAAGGGCAAAAGGAAAAGAATTGAGGAGCCCAAGAACAAAGCTGTTGCTAAGGTCCAGAACAAAAGAAGCAGACTAAGGATAACAACTGCTTCTTCTGTAGGAGTTCTGGACACGTGAAGAAGGATTGTGCCAAATATCACGCTTGGCGTGTTAAGAAAGGTATGATTCTGTCTTTGGTCTGTTCTGAGGTTAATTTAGCTTCAGTACCTGGAAACACTTGGTGTTAGACTCTGGTGCAACTACTAACATCAGTGTTTCAATGTAGGGTTGCCTGAACTTCCGAAAGCCTAGTGATACTGAAAGATGCATCTATGTAGGAGATGGAAGAAGGTAGAAGTTGAAGCCATAGGAAAATTTAGATTTATTATTAAGTTCCGGTCATTATTTGATTTTAGAAGACACTTTTGTTGTACCGTCATTTAGACGGAATTTGGTCTCTATTTCTTATTTGGACAAATCAGGATATTATTGTTCATTCGGGAATAAAGAATTTACTTTGTCTTTAAATTCGAATGTTGTTGGAACCGGTTTACTTTCTGGTTATGATAATCTTTATTTGTTGGAAATTGTGGCTAACTATAATGAAACCTTGAGTGTGGAATCACATGGTACTAAGCGAAAAAATTGACAATTTCAATTCAGGAGTGCTTTGGCACAAGCGTCTAGGTCACATCTTAGAAATAGAATTGAACGACTTGTGTCAGATGAAATTTTAGATTCCATTGACTTCACAGACTTTAACGTTTGTGTAGCATGCATTAAAGGAAAAACAGACTAAAGATAAGAAATTAGGCGCATATAGAGCTACAGACGTCTTAGAATTGATACATATGGACATTTGTGGGCCATTTCCAACTCCTTCTTGGAATGGTCAACAATATTTTATATCATTCATAGACGATTATTCTAGATATGCCTACCTTTACCTAATTCACGAGAAGTCCCAATCAATAGACGTGTTCAAATCCTTTAAGGCAGAAGTTGAGAATCAACTTAATAAGAGGATTAAAAAGGTCAAATCTGATCGTGGTGGTGAATACTACGGCAGATATGACGGTTTAGGTGAACAACGTCCGGGACCATTTGCCAAATACCTAGAGGAATGTGGAATCGTCCCACAATACACTATGCCGGGGTCACCCAACATGAATGGTGTAGCTGAAAGACGAAACAGGACTCTTAAGGATATGGTAAGGAGTATGATTTGTCATTCCACCTTGCCAGAGTCACTCTGGGGAGAGGCATTAAAAACGGCAGCATACATTCTTAATAGAGTACCAACTAAGGCAGCGACTAAAACACCTTATGAGCTTTGGATTGGGCGTAAGCCTAGTCTGAAGCACCTTCATGTTTGGGGATGTCCAGCTGAGGCAAGGCCTTATAGGTCGAATGAAAAGAAATTTGAACCCCGAACAATTAGCAGCTATTTTATAGGGTACTCAGAAAAATCAATGGGCTATAAATTTTATGATCCTAATTTGAGAACAATTTTTGAGACGGGAACAGCAACGTTCTTTGAGGATATTGAGTTTGAGGGGAAGATTAAGGTTAAAGATTTTGTCTTTGAGGAAGAATCGGTAACAATTCCAGAACTGATTCTTCCACCAATTGACTTTCCCATTATTGAACAAACTCAAGATGATCTGGTTGTTCCGGAAGAACAAAATCCAGATCAAATTCAAGATCCTCAAGAACAAGTGCCTCAAGAGCCAGCACCATTGCGGAGATCCACTAGAGAAAGGAAAAATGCTATTTCGGATGATTATGTAGTATTTATCAATGAGGTAGAGGAAAATGTTGGCATGACGGAAGACGACCCGGTCAACTTTCATCAAGCCATGCAAGATTCTTGTTCAGATAAGTGGATCGAAGCAACGAATGAGGAGTACAAGTCTATGCAAGACAATTCAGTTTGGGAACTTATCCCATTACCTGAAGGAGTGAAACCCATTGGTTGCAAATGGATTTTTTAAAACCAAGCGGAATTCCAATGGTAATGTGGAGAGATATAAGGCACGTCTTATAGCTAAGGGTTATACTCAAAAGGAAGAGATTGATTATAAAGAGACTTTCTCTCTAGTTTCATCGAATGACTCTTTAAGAATAATCATGGCTCTTGTTGCTCACTTTAATTTGGAGCTTTATCAAATGGATGTAAAAACAGCTTTTCTCAATGGCGACATTGATGAGATGATCTATATGGTGCAGCCAGAAAACTTTGTGTTGGGAGACCCAAAGAATATGGTGTTCAAACTAAGAAAATCCATTTATGGGCTAAAACAAGCTTCTCGTCAATGGTACCATAAATTTCATCAAGTAATTCTCTCATTTGGTTTTGAGATGAATACAGTTGATGATTGTGTGTATCATAAGTTCAGTGGGAGCATACATATTTTCCTGGTCTTGTATGTTGATGACATACTGCTTGCCACTAACGATATAGGCATGTTGCACGAAACTAAGAAATTTCTATCAAAGCATTTTGAGATGAAAGATCTTGGTGACGCCTCTTTTGTATTAGGAATTCAGATACACCGAGACAGATCTCGAGGTATTCTTGGATTGTCATAAAAGAGCTATATCGATAAGGTTCTCAAAAGGTTTGGGTTACAGGATTGCAAACCAGAGGACACCCCAGTTGCTAAGGGAGACAAGTTTAGTCTCAAACAGTGCCCTAAGGGAAGTTTGGAAATTCAAGAAATGCAAAAGATCCCTTATGCTTCAGCTGTAGGAAGTCTTATGTATGCCCAAGTATGTACGCGTCCAGACATAGCATTCATAGTAGGGATTTTAGGCAGATATTTAAGCAATCCAGGTCTTGACCATTGGAAAGCAGCCAAAAAGGGTCATGAGATATTTGAAGAGAACAAGAAACTACATGCTCACATATAGGAGGTCAGACCAGTTAGAGATCATTGGGTACTCTGACTCGGATTTTGCGGGATGCCAAGACAGCTTAAGATCAACTTCAGGCTATGTCTTTCTGTTAGCTGGTGGAGCAGTTTCTTGGCGTAGTGCCAAGCAAGGTCTTACTGCTTCATCAACCATGGCAGCAGAATTCGTAGCAATTCATGAGGCATCTGACCAGGGCATTTGGCTGAGAAATTTTGTCACGGGGCTACAAATAGTTGAAGGGATTGAAAGACCACTCAAGTTGTATTGTGACAATAGATCAGCAGTCCTGTATTCTAACAATAATAGGAGCTCAACCAAGTCAAAGCACATTGACATTAAGTTCCTAGTTGTTAAAGAGAAGGTACAAAGTGGACAGATATCCATAGAACACTTAAGGACAAACTCCATGATTACGGATCCACTCACTAAAGGTCTACCACCCAAGGTCTTTCATGAGCATACTGCTCACATGGGTGTGCTACAGTTTGAGGAATCTTGATTTTAGTGGGAGTTTCGTCCATTATGTAATTCATGTTCTATGTTTAATTGTAAAGTACAAATTTATTTGGACTTTCTGATCAAAAATAAAGTTTAAAGTATTCAGTTTTTGGTTACTTTGTACATTTAAGTTATGGTATGATCTCATTCGATAAAGTAGGACCAGTTGAAAATTGACATGCATTGACCAACTTCATGTAATTTTCATGCTACACTTTTCATAATGGGTCTATGTCATTTAGTTGTGTCAGTACGGGTGATCATTGATGGGTTTAGTTATGCTTATTATGACGAAAGCCTCTTTGGTTCCATGTGCTGATATGATTAATGGACGGGACAATTTGGATTATACTCAAGATAATTATAATGACATTTTTGACGTCATAAAGTCTAACACACTCCTAAGGATACATGTGTGACCAGTGGGAGATTGTAAGATTGATGGGTCACATATGTAATTAATTAATAAAGTGTGTTAGGGTCATTATATAATTAGCCAATAAATTAGGGGTCAAATAATATATAATAGTTTATGAAAATTAATAGTGTAGATACCAGGCAGTTTCTAATTTAATGAGGGGCTGAATTGGAAATACTGCAATTTGGGATATAACTAATAATAGTTATATATAGGGGTAATGGTCCCCAAGGCAAACACAACAAGACTATTCAGTTTCAAAACCCTAAAGGAGAAAACTCTTTGGTTCTCTCTATCCCTATCAAGAGAGCAAGGTCTTCAGGGTGTTTTGCTGAGGAAGATCACCCAACCAATTGGCTCTATCATCATCATCCCAGGATTTCATCAATGGCAATTCCCACAGGTACGCTTCCGCCCTTGGTTGTTCATCATGTAATTGGCATGGATAGTTAACAAGTTAGTCAATTGAAGTTGGTCGGGTACAAACCTAGTACCTCGGGCATTTTGATTAATTTAGAAGAAGAAGATAAAAAAGAATTGGTTCTATGGCATAGTGAAAAGCTCGTACTTTGCTATTGGCTAATTAGTAGGAGGAAATGATCATGCATTCACATAGTTAAAAATCTTCGAATATGTGAAGATTGTCACTCCTTTATG
Source organism: Cicer echinospermum (assembly GCA_002896215.2). Lineage (NCBI taxonomy): Eukaryota > Viridiplantae > Streptophyta > Magnoliopsida > Fabales > Fabaceae > Cicer > Cicer echinospermum. The sequence goes on from PGTU02004956.1 coordinate 11,130, forward strand.
AAGTTGGTCTCAAAGGTGTATCAAGTAGAGATTGTTGTGAGAATTAGGACTATATTTCACCATTGCAGTGATGATATTTGTTCTTGTAGAGACTATTGGTGATTCATTCTACTGAATTATTACATTGTCAAATCTCCACTTTTGTGCTTGTCTTATGCTTCTATGTAGATATTTTATGCATGTTTTGGAACTTAGTACTGAAGGTTCACTAATCACTACTACAAAATCATCTTAATTTTTAGCTTTGATGAAAAATACTATGAATTTGATAAGAGGTAAACTAGTTTTACACTAAGGTCTAATAAATGTCGAGTATGTTGTGGTTAACTTTAAAATATAGTTATAATATAGTAGGTTTATATGACAATATGATGAGTTTGCATTGGATGTTCAACCGTGAATCTCCATTAAACTTTAAAAAGTATAGTTTGATGAGAAGCTTTGACAAGATGCTTTTGTGATATAGTTTTAGTTATTGATTTATCTTGACCCTCTTGATAAAATAATGCTCCAACTTGTTTAGTGAGGAAGTAACTTAAGATCTCACTCAATGATCCAACAAAACTATATTTAAAGAGTGTGACTGTTATTTGTTATATGCTCTGTTGGATTTTGATCCTTTGATTCCTAATTTTGACATAATTCACAATTCAACAATATTCATACTTAATATGATAAATCTAATATTTCAATTGAGCAAAATTTCAGGAACACCAATTCAATCACACACATCACACACACTTGTATCAAATTGCTTGGAACACAAGAAATCAACAAAAGTTGAATTCTGACTATGTAAAATCGATTGGTAAATCGATTGCATAACAAGGGTGTAAGATATTTTTAAGTGTTTGTAAATGTACAATCGATTAGGCAATCGATTAGCTTAATTAAAAATGAAAACTGCACAAGTCAGTAGCCTCTGATTTGGAGAGTAATCGATTGGGAAATCGATTGAACATTTCACAAATCAAACCTGATGGTAACACATCGATTGGTAAATCGATTGAATGAGTCACAGTGGCACTCCAGTGCTGAGGGAATCGATTGGCAAATCGATTGACAAAGTATCATTTGAAAATGACCTCACCTGTGACAAATACAATCGATTGGACAATCAATTGTTAACACTTTCAATTTTGATAAAGTTTGGTTGCAATCGATTTGGAAATCGATTGAACTAAACACCAGGTAAGAACTTTTCAGGAACATGCTACCAAAGCGATTGACAAGTCGATTGACATCAAATAACTGAGTCACTGTTTTGAATTAAATCGATTGGCAAATCGATTGACATTAAAACTGAGTCACTGTTTTGAATCCAATCGATTGACGAATCGATTGACATCAAAAAAACTGAGCCACTGTTTTGAACACAATCGATTGGCAAATCGATTGAAATAAACTTTTTGAAAACACAGTGAACTCTGAGATTGTGACCAAATCGACTCTGTGTTTATACATCGACTCTGAGATTTGGCAAATCGATTGAGTAATCGATTGAAGTTACTTTTATTAAAAAAGTTTCCCAGCAATCGATTAGGAAATCGATTTATACAAGTCTGGACATGTTCTACTGAAAAGTGGTTTTTAAAGAATCGATTGGTAAATCGATTAGCTTGTATAGTTTCAAGATTAAAGAAAACCAAGACTCGCGATAATCGATTGGCAAATCGATTTAGCACTTTTTATAACTTTACAAAATCGATTGGGAAATCGATTTCGTAGTTGTTTTTCAGAAACTATATAAGATGTCTTTCAATCTTTATTGAAATAAATTTTTACATAACATTTCATAACTTTCATAATTTCTCTCAACGCTCTTAGCCGTTCATAACAACAAACTAACAAACTTCATAATTGTGATTTCAGATCTCAATACAGTTTGTTGACAATCTAAGAGAAATGATAATGTGCTCAAGAACAATTCATGAATATCCAGATTTGTGAAGAGCAACATTCATAAAGATTGAAGACCTTTTGTTTTACATCTTTTATTCATTCTGTAATAAATCTTTGAACCAAAACGAACGTTGAAAATCCAGCTAGAAACTGGTGGCTACTTTCTTGGGTGAGAGGTCTCAACAAGAAAGAGCTGTACTTTGATTTTGTGTTAGGCTGACGATTGTCTACAAGGATCAAAGGGGTTGATAGAAAGCCAGCTAGAAACTGGTGGCTACTTTCTTGGGTGAGAGTGCTCAACAAGAAAGAGTCGCACTGTGATTCTGTGATAGGTTGACGAGTATCTACAAGGATCAGAGGGTATTCAATAGGGAGGAGATCATTAAGATAGATAGGTTTCAGGGAGGAAACTGGACAATCTGTAATTGATTCTTTCTATTGAAGGAGAAGAAAATCTGAAATCCGATTGGATTTTCAGGACTGGACGTAGGTTGTTGAGGACAACCGAACCAGGATAAATCTCTGTGTTTTCTTCTCTAACTCTCTCTCTTTAATTTTCTATATTGCTAACTTTGTATGCCTCAAAATTTAAATTCCGCTGTGCACTTGATGCTGATTAATTTTGTAACGTAAACTGATATATTTTCTGTTATTTCGAGGTCATTGATACCAACAATTGGTATCAGAGCTAACTTCTTGAGAGGTAATACTTATAAGAAGATGGCCTCAACTGACGTTCTGGGAGAAGGCGCTTCGTTAGCACGACCACCAGCTTTCAACGGTACAGCCTACATGTACTGGAAGCAAAGAATGCTCATATTTCTGGAAGCAAGTTGCATAGATATCCTTGATGCTGTTGAAAACGGTCCGTATATTCCCAAGATTGCAGGAACTGAATGACTCAATGATTATAAAGCCTAGAGCCGACTGGTCCGATGAAGACAAAAAGAAGGTTGGTTTCAATGCGAAGGCGAAGAACATAATCACATCAGCCCTATGTGCAGAAGAGTTCTTTAGAGTATCCAATTGCAAATCAGCAAAAGAGATGTGGGACATCCTCCAAGAAACTCACGAAGGTACTACTGATGTTAAGAGAGCTCGTGTGAATACACTCATGCACGAATATGAATTATTTAGCATGAAGAAAGAAGAGTCAATCAGTGATTTGCAAACAAGATTCACACACATTGTCAACAACCTGCATGCACTAGGAAAATATGTGGATAACGAACAGCAGATTGGAAAGATTATGAGATGTTTAACCAGAGAATGGCAGCCAAAGATAACAGCCATAGCTGAGTCTAGAGATCTTGCAAAGATGACGACAGCAACACTATTTGGTAAGTTAAGGGGAACATGAAATGGAATTACTACGACTGGATGATCCGAAATGGAAAGCAGGAAAAAGAAAGGTTTGTCTCTGAAGGTTCAAGCAAAGCAATCTAAACCTGAATCCGATAGCTACTCAGATGGATCCAGCAGTGAAAATGAAGAGAACTGAAATCGAATCACTTGTCAAGAAATTTAAGAAGTTTCTGAAGAAGAAAGATAGCAAATTCAGAAAACCATCCAGCTCTAAGACTAGTGACATCAAGACAGTTACATGCTACGAATGTGGTAAGATTGGTCACACAAAGTCGGAATGCTACAAACTGCAGAACAAGAATAAAGCTCACAAATCCAAAAGAGCATATATTGCATGGAGTGACAACGATAACGATGAGTCCTCTGCCTCTTCGGATGAAGAAGAAGTGAATTTATGTCTCATGGCTCACTCTAATTCAGAATCTGACAGTGAGGTTAGTTCGCAATTTAATCCAACATATGATGAATTACAAGAAGCTTTCAATGAACTGCATGATGACTATGTGAAATCCATAAAACAGTTGTTAAGCACAAAGAAAATGCTTGAACAAATGAATGTTGAGCATAAAGAAATTGAAAATTTTATGTGAACAACTGAAAAAGGATTCACAAGAAAAATCTGCAAAGTGCATTGAACTTGAAAATACAGTTGCATCATTAAAATCTGATTTATTAAATTTGCAAATAGTAAAGATAAGCTAAATGTCATACTTAGCAATCAAAGACATGTTCATGAAAAATATGGTTTAGGATATACACCAAATATACATGTCAAAAGAAAAAATAAAAACAGATCTGGTATTGGGTATATGCAAACCAGAAATGTCAAACATGGTCACAAAACTGCTATTGCTAAGAGTATGTATGACACCTTTACTAAACCAAACAAATATTCATCCTTTGATGGCAAATGTCATTTCTGTTGTAGAAAGGGGCATTTTGTGTCTAATTGCAAATTTAAAAAATTAGCCAATCAAGGATGGAAGCAAGTTTGGATAGCAAAAGGATCTGTGTTAAGACTGACCCCCCAGGACCCAATCTGAATTGGGTACCTAGATCCAAAAATTAATTATTTTTGCAGGTGTACTTGACATCCACCAAGCAAGATTGATATTTGAAAGTGGATGCTCAAGACACGTGAAATGAGACAAGTATGAGAATCTTGTCTTTAACATTAAATGAAGATTAAATGAAGAAAGATTGGTCAACCAAGTTGTATTGATGACAAAGGAAAAGAGTCAATGGCAGTTAATCAGAAGTCTTTTTGTTTAAATCGATTGATTAATCGATTTCGAGTTTGGTCTTTGTTTGTTTAAAGAATCGATTTGGAAGTCGATTTGATTGATGATTTCCAGAAACGGTAACATAGTCGATTGGGCAATCGATTTACTTGTTCAAAAGTATAAAAAGGAACAGGTCTAAATCGATTTCTTCACTGTTTAAGTCCAGATTTCTATATTTCCTTCTCTGCTTCATCTTCTTCCTCTGTCTCTGCAACTGATATCTGCATTAAATCTGAACTCTATCTTCACTCATCTCTTCTATTTGCAACCATGGCTCGAGTGAAACAAACACAAACCATACTCCTTCACCTTCTTCATCTTCCACCAGTGAAACTCTTTCACCGCCACCTACTGTGTCTAAGAGAATTTCTATTCCTACTCACAAGATTCTTGCCAAAGACAAGGGCAAGGCTCCTGCTCCTATTCCAGAAAAGATCAAGAAAAGGAAGGAACCACCAAGTGAGAAGCTTTTGGCAGATGCTATGAAAGAAATTGCTCAGAAGAAAAAGAAGCCAGTTACATCACCCCCACCTAAGAAAACTCCAGCACCTAAAGATAAGGATGTAGAAGTTACCATTCCAGCAGAGTTTCTTAAACGGAAAATTCCTGAAGGCAGAACCCTGGATTTTGGTTTCTTTGATACAGAAGGCTTCACATTCCAAGATCATCTGAGATTTCATGGTCTTGAAGGTTTTCTTTCATCTACTTTGGACAGCTATCCGAAACTGATACGTGAATTTTACGCAAACTTCAAGCTCACTGATGACGGGTTCAAAAGGTAAAAAGTTATCAATGTCTTTTGAAGATTTTGCTGAGTTGACAGGATTGCCATTTCACGGAACATCAATAGACGGCAGTTCTGATGCGGATGCAGCTGACGAAGGATGGGAAGCATCGCTGGACAGGCACACGGCAGTGAAAGATATTATGATTGATGGTTTTGTGGAAACTATCTCATTGCCAATTGGTCAGATGAAGGTACAGCAACGCATGCTCATGTATACATTAACAAGAATGCTTGTACCTCGATCAGGAAATCACGCGGTTGTTCAGAAGCTTGATATTATACTGTTATGGGGATTGTCCAAGGAACTTAAGATGAGTTGGACATGGATTGTGCTAAGGCACATGTTAGAAGCTTCACACAGTAAGCTCATGTTGCCTTATCCGCAGTTGGTTACAAAGGTTCTCAAGCACTTCAAGGTATCGTTTTTGAATGAAGAAGTCTAGGTAGGACGAAAATTACCTAAATGTTAATCCAATGACACAAATGAACATATTGGATTCACAAGATTGGTTAAAAACCCTAATTGGACAAGAATAAGCCTTGGGAGGACCAAAATGACCTAAATGTTCATCTGTTGGATTTTGATCCTTTGATTCCTAATTTTGACATAATTCACAATTCAACAATGTTCATACTTAATATGATAAATCTAATATTTCAAATTGAGCAAAATTTCAGGAACACCAATTCAATCACACACACTTGTATCAAATTGCTTGGAACACAAGAAATCAACAAAAGTTGAATTCTGACTATGTAAATCGATTGGGGAATCGATTGCATAACAAGGTGTAAGGAAATCTTAAGTGTTTGTAAATGTGAAATCGATTAGGCAATCGATTAGCTTAATTAAAAATAAAAACTGCACAAGTCAGTAGCCTCTGATTTGGAGGGTAATCGATTGAGAAATCGATTGAACATTTCACAAATCAAACCTGATGGTAACACATCGATTGGTAAATCGATTGAATGAGTCACAGTGGCACTCCAGTGCTGAGGAAATCGATTGGCAAATCGATTGACGAAGTATCCTTTAAAAAATGACCTCACCTGTGACAAATACAATCGATTGGACAATCTATTGTTAACATTTTCAATTCTGATATAGTTTGGTTGCAATCGATTGGGCAATCGATTGAACTAAACACCAGGTAAGAACTTTTCAGGAACATGCTACCAAAGCGATTGACAAGTCGATTGACATCAAATAACTGAGTCACTGTTTTGAATTAAATCGATTGGCAAATCGATTGACATTAAAACTGAGTCACTGTTTTGAATCCAATCGATTGACGAATCGATTGACATCAAAAAAACTGAGCCACTGTTTTGAACACAATCGATTGGCAAATCGATTGAATTAAACTTTTTGAAAACACAGTGAACTCTGAGATTGTGACCAAATCGACTCTGTGTTTTTGTACATCGACTCTGAGATTTGGCAAATCGATCGATTGAAGTTACTTTTATTAAAACAGTTTCCCAGCAATCGATTAGGAAATCGATTTATACAAATCTGGACCTGTTCTACTGAAAAGTGGTTTTAAAGAATCGATTGGTAAAATCGATTAGCTTATATAGTTTCAAGATTAAAGAAAAGCAAGACTCGCGAAATCGATTGGCAAATCGATTAAGCATGTGTTTTAACTTTAATAAATCGATTGGGAAATTGATTTAGCAGTTGTTTTTCAGAAACTATATAAACTGTCTTTCAATCTTTATTCTAAAAACTTTTTCATAACAATTCATAACTTTCATAATTACTCTTATGCTCTCAAAAACGGTTCATAACAACAAACTAACAACTTCATAAGTGTGATTACAGATCTCAATACAGTTTGTTGACAATCTAAGAGAAATGATAATGTGCTCAAGAACAATCCATGAATATCCAGATTTGTGAGGAGCAACATTCATAAAGATTGAAGACCCTACCTAAATGTTAATCCAATGACACAAATGAACTTATTGGATGCACAAGATAGGTTAAAAACCCTAATTGGACAAGAATAAGCCTAGGGAGGACGAAAATGACCAAAATGTTAATCCAATGACACAAATTGGTTAAAACACTAATTGGGAAAAGAATAAGCCTAGGGAGGACGAAAATTACCTAAAAGTTCATCCAATGACACAAATGAACATATTGGATGCCCAAGATTGGTTAAAAACCCTAATTAGACAAGAATAAGCCTAGGGAGGACGAAAATGACCTAAATATTACATCCTATGACACAAATGAACTTATTGGATGCACAAGAATGGTTAAAAACCCTAATTGGATAGAATAAACCTAGGGAGGACGAAAAGGACTTAAATGTTAATCCAATGACACAAATGAACTTATTGGATGCACAAGATTGGTTAAAAACCTTAATTGGACAAGAATAAGTCTAGGTAGGAGGACGAAAATGACCTAAATGTTCATCCAATGACACAAATGAACTTATTGGATGCACAAGATTGGTTAAAAACCTAATTGGACAAGAATAAGCCTAGGGAGGACGAAAATGACCTAAATGTTCATCCAATGACACAAATGAACTTATTGCATGCACAAGATTGGTTAAAAACCCTAATTGGACAAGAATAAACCTATTGGGAGGACGAAAATGACCTAAATGTTCATCCAATGACACAAACACACCTATTGGATGCACAAGATTGGTTAAAAACCCTAATTGGACAAGAATAAAACTAGGACGAAAATGACCTAAATGTTAATCCAATGACACAAATGAACTTATTGGATGCACAAGATTGGTTAAAAACCCTAATTGGACAAGAATAAAGCCTAGGGAAGACGAAAATGACCTAAATGTTCAGCAATGAGACACAAATGAACTTACTGCATGCACAAGATTGGTTAAAAACCCTAATTGGACAAGAATAAGCCTAGGGAGGACGAAAATGACCTAAATGTTCATCCAATGACACAAATGAACATATTGGATGCACAAGATTGGTTAAAAACCCTAATTGGACAAGAATAAGCCTAGGGAGGACGAAAATGACCTAAATGTTCATCCAATGACACAAACACATCTATAGGATGCACAAGATTGGTTAAAAAACCTAATTGGACAAGAATAAGCCTAGGGAGGACGAAAATGACCTAAATGTTAATCCAATGACACAAATGAACTTATTGGATGCACAAGATTGGTTAAAAACCCTAATTGGACTAGAATAAACCTAGGGAGGACGAAAATGACCTAAATGTGAATCCAATGACACAAATGAACTTATTGCATGCACAAGATTGGTTAAAAACCCTAATTGGACAAGAATAAAACCTAGGAGGACGAAAATGACCTAAATGTTCATCCAATGACACAAATGAACTTATGGATGCACAAGATTGGTTAAAAACCCTAATTGGACAAGAATAAACCTAGGGAGGACGAAAAATGACCTAAATGTTCATCCAATGACACATGACACACCTATTGGATGCACAAGATTGGTTAAAAAACCCTAATTGGACAAGAATAAACCTAGGGAGGACGAAAATGACCTAAATGTTCATCCAATGACACAAATGAAACTTATTGGATGCACAAGAGATTGGTTAAAAACCCTAATTGGACAAGAATAATAAGCCTAGGGAGGACGAAAATGACCTAAATGTTCATCCAATGACACAAATGAACTTATTGGATGCACAAGATTGGTTAAAAAACCCTAATTGGACTAGAATAAACCTAGGGAGGACGAAAATGACCTAAATGTTCATCCAATGACACAAATGAACTTATTTGATGCACAAGATTGGTTAAAAACCCTAATTGGGACAAGAATAAGTCTAGGGAGGACGAAAATGACCTAAATGTTCATCCAATGACACAAATGAACTTATTGGATGCACAAGATTGGTTAAAAACCCTAATTGGACAAGAATAAGCCTAGGGAGGACGAAAATGACCTAAATGTTCATCCAATGACACAAATGAACTTATTGGATGCACAAGATTGGTTAAAAACCCTAATTGGACAAGAATAAGTATAGGGAGGACGAAAATGACCTAAATGTTCATCCAATGACACAAAACAACCTATTGGATGCACAAGATTGGTTTAAAAAACCCTAATTGGACAAGAATAAGCCTAGGGAGACGAAAATGACCTAAATGTTCATCCAATGACACAAATGAACTTATTGGATGCACAAGATTGGTTAAAAACCCTAATTGGACAAGAATAAGCCTAGGGAGGACGAAAATGACCTAAATGTTCATCCAATGACACAAATGAACTTATTGGATGCACAAGATTGGTTAAAAACCCTAATTGGACTAGAATAAGCCTAGGGAGGACGAAAATGACCTAAATGTTAATCCAATGACACAAATGACACAAGATGTTAAAACCTTAATTGGACAAGAATAAGATAGGGAGGACGAAAATGACCTAAATGTTCATCCAAGAATAAGAACTAGATGCACAAGAGTTAAAAAACCCTAATTGGACAAGAAAAGCCTGACCTAAATGTTTCATCCAATGACACAAATGAACTTTATTGGATGCACAAGATTGGTTAAAAACCCTAATTGGACAAGAAATAAGCCTAGGGAGGACGAAAATGACCTAAATGACAAGAATAATCCAATGACACAATCCAATGACACTTATTTGGATGCACAAGATTGGTTAAAAACCCTAATTGGACAAGAATAAGCCTAGGGAGGACGAAAATGACCTAAATGTTCATCCAATGACACAAATGAACTATTGCATGCACAGATTGGTTAAAAACCTTAATTGGACAAGAATAAGTCTAGGAGGACGAAACTGACCTAAATGTTCATCCAATGACACAAACACACCTATTGGATGCACAAGATAGGGTTAAAAACCCTAATTGGACAAAGAATAAACCTGGGAGGACGAAAATGACCTAAATGTTAATCCAATGACACAAATGAACTTATTGGATGCACAAGATTGGTTAAAAACCTTAATTGGACAAGAATAAGTCTAGGGAGGACGAAAATGACCTAAATGTTAATCCAATGACACAAATGAACTATTGGATGCACAAGATTGGTTAAAAACCTTAATTGGACAAGAATAAGCCTAGGAGGACGAAAATGACCTAAATGTTCATCCAATGACACAAACACACTTATTGGATGCACAAGATTGGTTAAAAACCCTAATTGGACAAGAATAAACCTAGGGAGGACGAAAATGACCTAAACTTTATCCAATGACACAAATGAACATATTA
>PGTU02004957.1:0-14977 GCA_002896215.2 Cicer echinospermum
TTTGTTTTAAAATAAAAAATATTAAATTATACATGAATTATTTTCAAAGTAATATACAATTGTGTTCATTTTTTTTATTAGTGCTTGGATGCATATTTTATTCCTTTAATAAAAAGAAAGTATTTGTCTATATAAATTGTTCATAAATATAAAAGCACTCATTTCAAAATATTAAACTTATAGATTGGATGAAGTATAAATTAGAGCACAATTTCAATTAACAGCAAAAATAATCAAAATCAAGTAGTGATTCCTTATCATTCCCAACATTATTTCGTGTTTTTATCATAAAAAATAATACTCTGAATTTATTCATTATATACAGTCTCCAAAAAGTATCATTAAATCAAAATATTTTTGAATGAAATATGTGATCTAATTAAGAATTAGTTATCGAAAGTTTATGTAGAAATGAGACATGAAACATAAAATATAAAAAATAATAGTTCATTCAATTAGTCAAAAAAAGAATAAATAAATAATAGTACTCAAGATAAAAAGTAAAACAAAAATTAAAATAATGATAATATAAAAACCATAACTTACAAATATATCTGAAATTAATGATTGCAAAATATGTATTCTATTTTTTATAGGAAGAAAGTATTCTATAATGATTGAATATTTAAAATAAAATAAAATGTATATAAACAATCACTCGTCTTTTTTTAATAATATTTTTAAAGCACTCATTTTATTTAATTTTTTTTAATTGTGTAAACAGACACTAACTCATCTTTTTTAATCATATTTTTTAGAGTGAAAATCACTCATTTTATTACAAACTTTTCAATTATTTCCAATCCATTTATTCTTTTGTTATACAACCACTATTCTCATAAACTGAAAAACTTACAAATTTGAAACTTTTTTTCCGATAAGTTTGATGCATTTATACACCATAAAATTTATACTGAAAGATATTCTACAAATTACACATGCGCAATATGAGGGTTTGTATTACAGTTAACACATTAATTGGTTAGCCCAGAGACATTAGGAATAGTATTTGTAGCCGTTCCCTGAGCATTTTTACAAGTAGCTGAAGTATTTCCTCCTGGTTGAGCAGAGACAATATTATTTTGATCGAATAGAATATTGAAACAACCTGTCGAGGGTCCACAAACTAAGTTGATAGCAACGTCACTAGCAGAAGTTCCTCTAAATCCTCTATATGTCACAAAACTCACTTCCACATTTGTAGCCTAAAAATTTGCACAAAGTTCAACACATATGTATCTATGGTATTAGTATATTACTATGTATATAAAACCAACAAGATGTCACTTAAAGTATCAATAGTTTGATATATAATTTTAGAAAGACAATTTAAATTTTCATCAGAGACGGTTATAAAATAACTATTAGCATCACTTTAAGTAATAATAAATTTTGTTCAAAAAAAAATTATTAAAAAATGACAATATATAATATGAATAATATAGAGTGAAATGTGTACCTCATTATCAAGACCGTAATTTTGATCTATAATTATTGGGTTCTTAACATTTTGAAGGATGATTTGGTCAAAAGTAATATGTTTTGCATAACCAGATCCACCCTGCGAAAAAAAAATTCAAATATTTGAAATCTAGAAGTGAAAGATAATTATGGAAAAATTGTACTTTTAAAATTTATTTTCTTTCGTACATTTAAAATTTATTGGACAATGAATTGTAAAGTTTACCAAGATATCTACGATGAGGTTAATAATAAATGGCTAAACTTGAAGAGAAAAAAATCATAGTTTTATAAGAACTTTAATCATATTTATCTTTTGAGTTATGCTTACTGGAACTGTCTTAATTCTAGCTCCATTTGAAGTCTCAATAAATGTGCAGTTTTGTACGTAAACATCTGAAACGGTATCACGCTCTCCACTTCTACCAAGGCTACCAACACTGATTGATGAATAAAATACATTATATGAGATTTATGAAAAATATGAACTTTAAAAATACAAGGTTTAATGACAAACCTTATTCCATGTCCTGGTCCACAAGTAACTCGAGTAGCATTGATAAAAGAGCAACCACCATTGACGGCAATACAATCATCACCTAATTAGAAGAAACGAAACTCAAAATAAAATTACAAATTGTTAATTATTTTAAAGACAATGATTGTTAATGTAAAAAACAATTTTTAGCTTTTTAACATATATTTATACCTAATTTTTTTAATAATATAACATTTATTTATACTAATGTTTAGTTATAATTTCTTTTCTTTTTTTATTGATTTTTCCATTTTTTCATAACAATTTCTGTTTGACCCACTTTTTAAATATAAATAACATAATCTTTTTTAATTATACTTCAAAATTACAATTTTGATAAGATAAAATAATATAAACTTTGATTACCAGATTTTATATTGGAATCTTGTATCAAGATATTACTAGAATCAGAAATGTCAAAGCCATCAGTGTTGGGACTAGTAGCAGGAGCATTAATTGATATATTAGAGAATGTTGCGCCATTGCATGTATTTACGGATACATGAGATTGTGGGCTATTAGAAATCCCCAAATTACGAACAATAAGATCATTGCATGCATGGAAATATAACACCTGTATTGTTAGAAAATTATGTTACAACTTTTCAAAATAATAATATACGGGAGAATATTTATTAAGATTGAATAGTAGTATACATTGTATAAAAGGCATATTATTTTGTTAAATCTTTATTTTTTTTGATGAAAATTAATATGTTTAATATTAGATCAAATCTATTTTTTTCTTTTAATTATAAACATTAAATTATTATTTTTCAATATTTTTCCCTCCACTACTATATTCGTTATAATAAGGTTATTCTTTAGAAAAATTTATATGTTTAATATTAGATCAAATCTATTTTTTCTGTTAATTATAAACATTAAATTATTATTTTTAAATATTTTTCCCTCAGACTACTTTATTCATTATAACAAGGTTATTCTTTAGAAGCATATCACAAAGTAGGGTTTTTATTATACACTATAATATAATTCACTATTTTTATACTCACATATTTTATACTGTTTAACAAAACATAGTGAAATTTCCAAAAGATTATTAAATACTAATAAAATAATCAATAATAATAAATATAAATAAAATATGAATATAATATAATAATAATAATACATAATAATATAATGAAATTTTACCAAAGTGCTATTTTTACGCAAAGGTATATTGCACAATCCTTCACTTAATTTTGGTTATTTTACAAGTTAAATTTGGAGATACATTAGTTTACCTTTTTATAAGCTAAAAATTATAAAAAACGAATACCAATTAAACTTTTGAGAGTTTAACTATCCCAATAGATGAAGGCAGATCTTTTATTAAAAAGATAAAGAAAATTAATAGAAGTAGACTAAATATCAACAAATAAAACTTATTTATCAACTTAATTTAAAAGAGAACAAGAACAAAAATATATAATTGAACATATACCTAGTCGTTTGCAACTTTCACATTGCCACCAGTGGAACCATCTCCATCGATTCCTCCTTGCCATTGGCCATCAGTGTGAGTCCATTTAATATTGAATACTATCCAATATGTTCCATCTAATTTCCATGCTTCTTTAGAAGGTGCCATATGTTCCCTTCAGCTGCAATATACAAAATATAGAGGTCAAATAAACAACACAAATACTCCCTCCATCCATAAATATATAAAAGCCCTATTAAAAAATTTATTCCTAAATATATAAATCTCATTTTATACATTCCTCCCCAAATATATCTCTAATTAATACTACTAAGTGTCTTGCTTGAGAATAAGAGCTAACATCTATATACAAATGGCATGGGTATATTAAATAATTACCTTTTCTATTATAATATATGTGAAATTTGTCCTTTTTTATTATAATTAAGCCTTATTATTCAACATACTTTCACAAAAATTCTCTATTTAATATTCATGAGAATTGATAGGTTTGTTTTCACTCTCTTGAGAGGATTGGTTAAAAGAATACAAAATTAAAATAATAACAATTAACCACATTCTTAATATTTGTGGATTAACTAGGTAATTAAAAGTGATATATAAGATCTTAATTTATATATATAAAATGTTAGATAATAGTATATATATATATATATAGTAATATACCTTGAATGTTCATTTGGCTGTACAAGGACCATAAAATTTATTTTGGTGACCATAAATAATTGTCCTGCTGGTATAACTAGTGTTGACGTCCCACCTGCTTTACATGCACTATCCCATGCACTAGCAAATGCCATACAATTCATAATATATATAAATGTTAAGGGTCACTATTAGTCACAATCTATTCAAACTTAAAACCATAGAGATTTTTGTTAAATAATAATAAGTTTATTATGAAATGCACAGTTATTAAAATTTAAATGATCTATTTTTGAAAAATATATATATGAAAATAATATATACTTGTGAATCATCAGATGTGCCATCTGCCAAGAGCACCAAATTGCATTACATTAATAATAGCATTTTCGGTCCAACATTCAACCTAATACATAGACATGGTGAAGCAATAATAAGAACAAAATATAAGTGAAGAAGCCTTGCATGTTGATTAGAGGAAAAAATGTGGAAAATGAATAGTGCTATGATGATTTAGAGAATGGAGTGTGGTGGTTAAATATAAACTTACATGGAATATTTGATTATGCTTTATTAAGGGATTAGAAGAAAAGTAAATGGTTATTTTTTAAGTATGTCTTAAATGAATTATTAAAATTTTTAGGTCAAAATATGTTTTAATTAATTATTTTATTGTTACGATATGATACAACTTTATTTAGGTCAAATATTTTATAATTTTAGGTGTTATTGTATGGATACAACTATAATTTTTATTATTAAGTCAACACATACTTTCTTATTTTTTAGGTCAAATATGTTCATTAATTAAAGTCGTATCATACAATATGACCTAAATTAATTAATTTTTACATACTGTAAAATTAATTTTAAAATAAGCGTTGACTTAACAACTTGTACTTGTATGTAAGATTATTTTGTAGAATAAAAATTAAAGTTGTATGTATAATTATTTTATAGAGACTAAAAATTGTATTTTTTTTTTATAAAAATTAAAATTGAAATGTTGAAATTTTATAGCAAATAAAAATATATATTTAAAACCATATTTTTTTTACAATCTAATGATTAAAAATTAATATTAAAAAATAATGGTAGTAACAAAACTGACACATAATTTCTCTCTTCTTATTTAATGTTTAGTTTCCAAGTATTTTTTTGGGGAAAACTAACACACAACCTAATTGTGGTTTTGAACTAACACTTCAAGAGATCAAAAATGAAATGTTACCATTTTTTTATTTTTTTTCCCAGCTACACTTAAGAGGAGCATCGTATGTCATCTCTGCTTCTATTTGTTTTTCCATTGCGTTAACTTACCTTATATTTCCATTATAAAAAACTTACCTTATATTTGTTGACGTTAAGGAACTTTAAATGAAAAAAAAGTTAGGTTTTGTTTTGTATAACAAAAATTGAATCTCCTTTTGAA
This sequence comes from Cicer echinospermum, assembly GCA_002896215.2. Taxonomy (NCBI): domain Eukaryota; kingdom Viridiplantae; phylum Streptophyta; class Magnoliopsida; order Fabales; family Fabaceae; genus Cicer; species Cicer echinospermum. The sequence goes on from PGTU02004957.1 coordinate 5,527, forward strand.
TATAAACAATATAAATAATTCAAGATTATTAGAAATGGAAGGTAATCTCATTTATTTATTCGGTGTTTAATATTAATTAATCTTAATTTAATTAATATTATTTCTAATAATTGATTATGTCAATCCATAATTGATTGATTAAATAATTATAATCTTGTAAATTAAGTGGTACTCAATTAGAAGACTTTGGAGATATAGTTACTTACAAACAATCTGTTTTGAGGAGTTAGTTTTTAGTTAATTAGTTGTAACTATAATTTTATTGCCCTAATTGTAACCACTAGTAATATAAGTCAAAGTAAGCAATGTTGATTGTAAAGCATGAGGAAGAGCTGCAGTTTTCATATGTCAGAAAACGAGTAGTATAAATGTACAAACATTGTAATCATTCCATCTCATATTAGTGATAATCAAAGTCGGATCCAATTCCCAAGACGTAAGAGTTTGACTCTAAACTGGGTTAACAATTGCGTATTTATATTTTGACGTTCAATCTTTAATAAAGTTTTACATAAAACAAAGAAGTTCTTCGTTTTACAAACCGATCAATCTCCGTTTTAACATAAACCAAGAACATAACTTATTGATCTCTGGTTTTAACAACAAATAACAATCTCAAACTTGAAAGACAATAATCAATTATAAAAAGAATATGATTTTAATAATAGAATATTCAATTACAGCCAAAACACTTGTCATCCAAGAGGAATAAGCTTTAACACTGCAAAACTTGAATCTGATAAGAAAAACAAATCATACATATCAAAGACTTATTATTTTATATAAGAATCATGACTTTAGAATGAACCAAACATTAAAAATGCTTAAATAAATTTTCACTAACCCAAAATACAACAAACTTTAAGCAAATCGTACGGTACGAGTTATGGTGTTGCAGTTCTGCCAATGAGTTTTTAATTTCATAAATATCATAGAATATCAATGTAGATCTAAGAAATAATATCATATAATATCAACGTAGGTCAAGAATATTATGTCTATAAGTACATTCAATAACACAATATCATTCCCGATAGGGGTATTGATATTATACTTGTACTTGTATTTTGTGACCTCACAATATGTGAAATACCGTAATCTGAAGAGAATATAATATAATTGCATGCCGAAGAAATTATTTTGCATTTTCCAACAACTTAGGCATTCAATTATGATATTTATGGCATTAAAAGATTTAAATATATCTTGTTTGATTGAATGAAACTTAATTTCAATGTATCGTAGAATATGTCATAGTAAGCACAAAGAATATGAAATATAATTAAGAATATAATTTCAAAGTATTTATAATTTGTATACACATGCACCGTCCACATATCCGATATATATAAATGAGATTTGGAATGCTCATTATAGTCTAGTTATTCAAAACTCAAATGATATAGATATAATATTACTTATCGACCATATATAATTGTACGTAACCAATTTTATCCATAAATTTAAAATATTTCAAACGAATATACGTCATAATAATATCTTTAATTTTATATATTTACGATCACATTTTGTTGTACTAATTTTTTTTATCCAAATTAAACTCATAAATCTACTCCAATAATTAAGCTCACATTCTCATTCATGTTTTAATAAAGTGTCCAATTTACATCATAAAAATATAAAAGAAAATAAATAAAATGTAACAATAACTAACAAACAAACAAAAATAATGTTTTTGATAGAAGTAGTACAAGCTACCATTTTCCACATTTTAAGCTTCCATATTTTCCTCAATTTGAATCTTCACCAACTTTGCACTCCATCAAAAAGTAGAAGTCTCATCTTCACCAAATTTGCACTCCACTAAAAAGTAGAAATCTCATTTTCACTCCATAATTTATGCAAAACAATAGAAAAACCGGAAGTCAATTTATCTCATGGACGCAAAAATTCATCATTGTAGCCTATAAATTGAGAACCAAAATTTGGTTTGAGGGTTTTGATTTATCCTAAAAATTAGATAGAGAAAATCGATTCTTCTTTGCTTCTAAGATCAACAAAAAAACCACTAACTTCTCAAAATGTAGAGAGTTAGAGAGAGCAGAGCCACACATCATCACCTTCATCATCCTTTGCAAATCCCATAAGAAACCATTATCAATAGACCTCCGCAAACCACCACCACGAGCATTACGTCAGAGCGTCCACACGGCCAACCTCTGTCAACTTTGGCTCCGGCGAACCACCACCACGACGATTGTAACACCCTAAATTTTATATTAAATATTTTATTAGTTAAGTATTTTTCAATAATTATTATAGATATAAAATTATTTGAGAATCATATGATAATGAATTTTCTGATTAATTTTTTGTTATATAAGTGATTTCCTATGATGTGCTGAGTTTTATAAATCTTAGGTTACGTGATGCGACTATAAATAATAAATAATCATATTTTATTATTTGACATATTTATAAAAATAAAAGTATTTTAGTGTAATATATATATTTTAAGAAATATTTTTATACGATTTACTGTATATACGTGTTACCCAATTAAATGGTAGTTCTTTCAAGTGCGCTTTGAGTGATGTTAATGAGTGCACGTAGTTATAATTCAATCATTTATAATCATTTTCTAGTTTTTAGTTATTTTTTTTAATAAATAATATCTGAAGATAGTAGTGATTTTGTGTTTGATTTACTTTATTTTCCATCATGATTTCTTATGACATTGTTGATTTTTATATATATTTAATTACAGATTTAGTAAATTTAATATAAAGTGTTGATGTTATATTTATTTTTTTATAATTTCAACTATTCTCTAATGATGTTAATATTTTAATTTGAGTATTTGAAAAATTATAATATTATATAGGATTTATTTTAAATATGAGATTTTTGGTTATTATGGTATTTTAAAAGATTAATTATTATTTTTTTATCAATTATTAGTTTTGAAATAGTAATAATGTTTTATTAATGAAATTGTGTTTTAAAAAAATAAAATAAAATGAGACTAGTAAAACCTAAAAGGAGACCAATGGGTTTGATTCATGTATGAACCCTAATTGTTAATAAAATAAAACAAACAAAAAAGGGAAGGAAGTTGGAAGGGCAGCCGTAAAACCAAAGAGGAAACACAACAATAACCGTATCATTTGACACCGGTGATCGATAACTGTTTCAGAAAACTTTCTCCATTTTCTCCCAAATTTGAGTATGTTATTTCATTCATTTAACTTGTCAATTAAACATAATTTTCCAGATTTATAACAACCTCAATTTCCCTCTAAAATATTCGACTTCTCCGTTTGTAGAATTTGTTATTTTGCATCGTTCTCCTTCACCGTAAGTCCGATTTGAGTGAAACCAACGCCAAAACGACCGTGTGAAAAGTGGCTATATTGTCCATTGATTGATTTTCTAATTTATGGTAATTTTTCTTGACCTAATTTCAAATTTAGTTTTTAGAGTATCTTCTCATAATTTTTTAAACGTTTACCCATAACCTGTCGAGTTAGATCGGATGAAGGCAAAAGAGTCAAAGACAAAGATTGTTTGCTCGTGGAACTATTCATTGTTTGAAAGCGTCGTAATAAGGTTAAGGGGTGAGAGAGCGTTTGAATTCATGAAGTATAATATACTGGTAAGATGAACGGGAAAACCGTATTTCCCACGATTTATTCGGGTCGCTACGTACGGCGTTTAGCCCTTTGAGTGATAAATTGATTAATGTAAAAACATGGGAATCGTGAGATTAGAAAATATGAAATTGAAATAATTAATAAGTTGTTGATTGATTGTCGTTAATGTGTGTGGTATTTAAGATTATTGTGATATTTGATTTAATTTCGTTTAATTTGTTGGACATTCAATATTATGGTGAAGTGTTTGATAATTTCGTTACTGTGTGGTATTTGATATTATTGTGATATTTGACCTTATTATCGTTAAATGTGTGATATTTGATATTATTGTGATATTGGATGTCGAATGAATTTTATGTATATGTTTGGTTAGACATGTTTAGGTGATGTGATAATAAAAGGTGGATGCATTTTGATAAGTTTTATGTGATTATGACGATGTATAATTAATAATAATGATGTTATAAATTTGTGATAAGTCTATGTGATGATGTATGATTGATGAGATTGATGTTATAAGATTGTGATGAATATATGTGATGACTTGTGATTAATGATAGTGATGTTATAAATTGTGATGAGAATATTGTGATTCCAATTTGTGTTTGAGATCCAAGTCTTAATAGAGTACCACAGGCCAACGAGGGGAGAAAATAAATATTGAGAATTTGTGAAGTGAAGATTATTTTGTCATCATATAGGGGCCTGACAAGCCTAATGATTCCGGGGAAATACAACTGAATGAGTCTGATCGTGACGGTCTACTGTCGAGCCTTAAGGCAAGATTGTTAGACCTTGGAGGTATTCTGGTGGGGAATTCCTAGGTGACTTGGAGGTCGCATTTTAAATGTCGGGAGCTTACATGCAATACACGTTTACCTCGACTGTCACGTATATGTGTCTTGGGTTGAGTTGAGGGATCTAGAGGATAGGGCCATTTTGAATTGTCCGCTCACCGAGATGGTGACATAGTATCAAGCCTCCTAACCAAGTACTCAGAGTTAGAATGGTACCACTCTTGTGAAGTAGAGTCTAAGCTATGCCATATCATTGCATTCCTTGTATTGTTTTCTTGTGATTTGATGTGTTTCAAAGTAGAATAATGAATTACTCTAGATGATTTTGATGCATATTATAATGAGATGATTATTTTACTTGAGTGAATTTGATGTTATAATATGATACTATTTACTTAAATATTTTGATATATCGTAAGTGATTTTTTGATACGGTCATTATGATTGTTGCGTGTTCTTCTACTTAAATGTGTACTATTAACATGATTTGAAAACTCAACCTCCTTCGTGTTTTGCGTTTGATTGGCTTGGCCATGCGTTGCAAAATCGCAGTTGTTACAGGTTAATGAGTCTTGAAGTTCAAGTTTTGGGAGGAACCTCCACTCTAATAGGTGATACCGAGAATAAGGGTTGTAATTTGTATTTTACTTATTCATTTGAAACGACTTTTGTATGAAACCATATAAGTATTAGTAAGTTTTTAGAATTAAATAAAGTAATTATATTTAAATCAAGTTGTATGGAGATTTCATTGTTTTATGAGTTGGATAAGTTTAAATTGTTTTCTTTTTAATTTTGAGACGCGTGATATCCTAAAGAAAAAATAACAGTTTTTATTTTCTTGATTAATATTTTTATTTATCCGCTTTAAATTTTATAGAAATAATGATATAGAATTATTATATATATTATTTTGGGGTTTAGGGTGTACAATAGGTAACTTATTTTAACGGATGTCATAGACTATAATATCTTCTACGTATAATCGACTCCAGAACTCAAATATGGTTTCAAAGACAATTTTTTATTTGTTCTATGTTTAAGGAATTTTCAATATTTTTCCTATTTTTTAAAATAAATTTTGGTGGCGACTCCATTGAATTCGAGAAACACTCGAATTTTTAGGTCGCGACATATATATTTAAAATAAACTCCTTCACTCTATTGCTATCACCTCATAGTAATTTCTTCGACATGTTCAAACTACCCCACCTCAACAAAAAAAACTGATGTGTACGCCAATTATATCGTGTGTTGTATTTCAAACCGAAATCCAAATGTATAACAATTCGGTTACCAAATATTAATTTTCACACAATTACAAGTATACTTCAAATACAAGTTATTGCAAATGAAATGCTTTAATTTAATGTCAATTAACACAATAAAACAACAATTAAATTTAATTAATTTCAATAAAATAAAACTACCCAAATTCAAGAGAGCATGACTTAGTCCATCATTTCTAAATATTTTATACTATATGTATTTACCAATATACAAAGTAGAAAGTCAATACAAGATATTTTTGCTTCTCTCACTCACTTTACAGAACAAAAAACCTCACATCTCTGAAAAATCCAAACTTTGTAAAGTTCAAGTTGTTCGCATGAGTACTGTTTAATCCACACAAAGGGATGATGAATCAATCTCTTTAGACATTATGTTGTTGGATGAAAAGATATACATTCACAATGATTGAAGATTTTTATTTTCAATTTCGTGTATATATATATATATACACACACCAACTTTGTTTCCATATTTTTTATATTGAAAAACAAATATATTTAAATCTTTTTAAATGACCAGCTATAAAATTATTTGAAATTTAATCATAGGAATAAATATTTGCATGTAACAATCAAGAAATAACTTCTAACCACTTTCAAAAACAATATACAAGAAGGTGATATAACACTATAATAATCGAAAAATATCAGACTAAATGATTTCTTACAATCCTATCGAGCGAGCAAAAGAGATAAATTGTTTTTTACAACAACTACTTTTAAAACCAAAATACCAAGACCCAAAAAGTACCATTCAAAACTAATTCGTCTTGAGCTTCAACTTCATTTCAATCATAGCGCAAATGTATTCTGACAGACGCTATCGAGGATAGCATAGAGACCATTATTTTTTTACAAACATACTATTGTAACTCAAAATCCAAGAACCCAAAAATTACCATTTAAAATATTTACTTTGGAGTTGTACTGTATTGCAAACAACTAGCACAAAGATGAGAGTAAAGATCTAACGGGAATTATTAATTTTTTCAATACAAAATTCAAGCTTCTAAACTACAAGAAAACTCATTAAGTATTACCATTTTTTGGACGTAGACAAAACGGAGTACTGCATTATGTTTGGCATGAAGAGCACCCGTTTTATGTTGTTACAAGCCACAAAAAATGAACTCGACTAGAAATCAAAGCATGGTAAAAATTTAAATAAAATACAAAACATCATTAATGATCAAAAATGTAGAATAACATTAATATACATTTTTATTGTTAATACATTTCAACTCATTTTTACTTTTTGCCTTTAATTTGCTTAGGGGTGAAATTGAATCAAAGTCATCCTTTTACAGAGATCATAGTTGCTTGCTAATTTCAATAAAAGTATTTGTCTATCACAGAGCTATCATGATGGTCCCTAAGATTGTTAATGTAACACAAACACCAATTAAAAAAAATTTAGAGGCTTCAAAATTAAACTTCAAATTTTCATATTCCTATTAAACAAAATTCTAATGATTATTCTTATTCCTTTATATTCTAAGTTTATGCACAATTGAACTTATCAAGTTATATACAAACAAACTCGCAAAAAAATATACCACATCCTTTGCAATGTATCTAATATATTATTTGCCTATATCTCTGGTTAATATTAAAGAAACAACAACAAAAATATAACTCCAATTACAAACTTGATTTAATTGTTAATTACTTTTTTAGTTTATTGCATATAAATACATTCAATATTTTAATTACATTTTATTAATTAAAATGTAGCAACCATAAATTACCAAAAAATATATAAAAACATAATAATCACATGATAAATCAATAATCAAACTTATGCACAAACAATTCAATGAAGTTCAAATTACAATAAATAAAAAATATTAAAACACATTTTAAATTAGCAAACCTTTGCACAAAAAAAAACTAAAGTAACTAACAAAGAATATTTGTTTTAAAATAAAAAATATTAAATTATACATGAATTATTTTCAAAGTAATATACAATTGTGTTCATTTTTTTTTATTAGTGCTTGGATGCATATTTTATTCCTTTAATAAAAAGAAAGTATTTGTCTATATAAATTGTTCATAAATATAAAAGCACTCATTTCAAAATATTAAACTTATAGATTGGATGAAGTATAAATTAGAGCACAATTTCAATTAACAGCAAAAATAATCAAAATCAAGTAGTGATTCCTTATCATTCCCAACATTATTTCGTGTTTTTATCATAAAAAATAATACTTTGAATTTATTCATTATATACAGTCTCCAAAAAGTATCATTAAATCAAAATATTTTTGAATGAAATATGTGATCTAATTAAGAATTAGTTATCGAAAGTTTATGTAGAAATGAGATATGAAACATAAAATATAAAAAATAATAGTTCATTCAATTAGTCAAAAAAAGAATAAATAAATAATAGTACTCAAGATAAAAAGTAAAACAAAAATTAAAATAATGATAATATAAAAACCATAACTTACAAATATATCTGAAATTAATGATTGCAAAATATGTATTCTATTTTTTATAGGAAGAAAGCATTCTATAATGATTGAATATTTAAAATAAAATAAAATGTATATAAACAATCACTCGTCTTTTTTTAATAATATTTTTAAAGCACTCATTTTATTTAATTTTTTTTAATTGTGTATACAGACACTAACTCATCTTTTTTTAATCATATTTTTTAGAGTGAAAATCACTCATTATATTACAAACTTTTTAATTATTTCCAATCCATTTATTCTTTTGTTATACAACCACTATTCTCATAAACTGAAAAACTTACAAATTTGAAACTTTTTTTCCGATAAGTTTGATGCATTTATACACCATAAAATTTATACTGAAAGATATTCTACAAATTACACATGCGCAATATGAGGGTTTGTATTACAGTTAACACATTAATTGGTTAGCCCAGAGACATTAGGAATAGTATTTGTAGCCGTTCCCTGAGCATTTTTACAAGTAGCTGAAGTATTTCCTCCTGGTTGAGCAGAGACAATATTATTTTGATCGAATAGAATATTGAAACAACCTGTCGAGGGTCCACAAACTAAGTTGATAGCAACATCACTAGCAGAAGTTCCTCTAAATCCTCTATATGTCACAAAACTCACTTCCACATTTGTAGCCTAAAAATTTGCACAAAGTTCAACACATATGTATCTATGGTATTAGTATATTACTATGTATATAAAACCAACAAGATGTCACTTAAAGTATCAATAGTTTGATATATAATTTTAGAAAGACAATTTAAATTTTCATCAGAGACGGTTATAAAATAACTATTAGCATCACTTTAAGTAATAATAAATTTTGTTCAAAAAAAAATTATTAAAAAATGACAATATATAATATGAATAATATAGAGTGAAATGTGTACCTCATTATCAAGACCGTAATTTTGATCTATAATTATTGGGTTCTTAACATTTTGAAGGATGATTTGGTCAAAAGTAATATGTTTTGCATAACCAGATCCACCCTGCGAAAAAAAATTCAAATATTTGAAATCTAGAAGTGAAAGATAATTATGGGAAAATTGTACTTTGTTTTTTCTTTCGTACATTTAAAATTTATTGGACAATGAATTGTAAAGTTTACCAAGATATCTACGATGAGGTTAATAATAAATGGCTAAACTTGAAGAGAAAAAAATCATAGTTTTATAAGAACTTCAATCATATTTATCTTTTGAGTTATGCTTACTGGAACTGTCTTAATTCTAGCTCCATTTGAAGTCTCAATAAATGTG
>PGTU02004958.1:0-11016 GCA_002896215.2 Cicer echinospermum
GTTGAGACAAACTCTATATTCAAAGTTTTGATGAAAATAAACAAAGGTTAATTAAGAAAGTTAATTATGATTCTAAAATGTTATGTTAATTTAACATGTGTTTTTGAGTGGATTTAATTAAGAACGAAATCAAGCAAAGCAGAAAAGACAGCAACAAGATCATTCTGCATCAAAACAGAGAATGATCTCTAGCTTCAAAAATTGTTCATCACAGCATATTGGTCAAACTTTTTCTATCTCTTTAGCAAAGAGTCTGCCCTGGAAATTTATTCATATCTAATCAGTACATGGCAATGAACAAGTAGGATTCATTCAAGCTCAAGAAGGTTATCAGATCTCTAAAATAAAATAACTTAAAGACAGACAAACATCAAGACAGTTTGTAACTCCAAAAATCAAGAAAGTTCGATCAACCTTGACATATGACAAGACAATTGCAAAGGACATTCAGAATGATTAAAACGGGAACTCTAGTTTGATTATTGAAGCTCAAGAAAGTTCAAACTGACAGACCCAGAACGTTAATCGTTCTCCGTTTTCTGCACAATTCCAGCAGCAGTGTATCTCTTCTGAAATGGCTTATAATTCTTCTTCAAACTTCTCTAGCTACATTCAAGACTCAAGATTGAGAGTGTACCATCCAAGATCAAGGAAGAAACGTTTAACGCTTTTTCTAAAAAGGACAGAACTGCTTTAAATGCTAAACCAGAAAAGTCAAAAAGCAGTTTTCAAATAAGGATTATTTTTATTCTGATATATTGGTTCATTTAAAATACAGAGCACCTCCAACAGCTCTTTTGTACCTTCATTCAGTGCTTCTACAGCCTATAAATAGAAGGCCAATATCCAGAATCAAGGCGAGAAATTCAAGTGCTGAAACATCCATAAATCAATCACATACATACTTGAAATTCTGCTGTTTTGCAAAACAGAGGCTATCATACATTCTGTTATTTCGCAAAAACAGTTGCTGATTCATATTCATATAGTAGGTTGCGTAATTATTAGTAAATCCTTTGTAAATATTCAATTCTCAAACAAGAGTTGAGAAATCTCATATTCTGTCAAAACAATCAAATTGTAAAAAGTCAAACTATAAGAGTTTCTTTATAGTTTGTTTAAGATTACATTCTATCAAGGTTATATAGGTGTTGTTATTGCTTTCTGGGTGGAAAGTAATAGATATTGAATTAGATCAAGGTTGATCTAGACTAGGTGTTGTAAGATTAAGAAGGTTCTTTGTTTTTAAACACATAGTGGAAAATCTCACAGTGTGAGGACTGGACGTAACCCACGTTGGGTGAACCAGGATAAAATCCTTGAGTGGTATTCTCTATCCTTTCTCTTTATTTATCATATTGAATTGATTAACTAAGATAAAACATAATCTGATTTTCTGTTTTAAGCTAATCAAGGAACGTTCTCTGTTTTACATCAAAAACCAAGAACGTTCTCTGTTTTCTGTTTTCATAACCAAGATCAATCTTGAGTTTTTTTCTTATGTTTTAACAGGAATTTTTAAAAGGTGCATTTATAATTCAAACTCCCCTTTCTTGTAAATTGACATTGTTACTTTAATTGGCATCAGAGCTCGGTCTCTAGAAAGTTCAAAAACACCTAATAAGTGTTAGAGAAAAGATCTAGAAGAATGTCGAAAGCAAAATACATTGTTGAAGGAGGATCCTCAAACATACCACCATTCTTTGATGGATTAGACTATTACTTTTGGAAAAACAAAATGCAGCTGTTCTTAAAGTCTCAAGACACAGGAATGTGGCGCATCATTACAGATGGAGATTTCACACCAAGGGTTGATCAAAATGATTCAAACTCTTCCTTGAAAAGAGAAGCAGACTGGACAACAGAGGATAAAGCTAAGGTACTTTTAAATTCTAAAGCCCAATTATTTTTATCATGTGCTTTAAGCAGGGAAGAAAGTGAAAGGGTAGATGAATGCATAACTGCAAAAGAAGTTTGTGATACATTACAAACTCATCATGAAGGAACAAGCCATGCCAAAGAAACAAGAATAAGACATTGGTATAAGGAAATTCGAACTGTTCGAAAGCCCAAGAAGGAGAAACTATTGATGAAATGGTACTCAAGATTCATCTACAATAGTAAACGAAATGCCGTTCTCTGGCAAGCTTACACAGTGCAAGAAAGAGTAAGAAAGATCATGAGGTGCCTTCCATCCATTGGAGACCAATGGTAACAACTATAAGTCAAGCCAAGAACCTGAATCACTGCATCTGGAAGAATTAATTGGAACATTAGAGCACATGAAGTACTGTTACAAGAAGACAAACCAGTCAAGAAGGAAAGACAATAGCACTAAAAGCTTTCTCAAGACCAAAATCACAAGTACAATTAGAGGAGAACTAGGAGAGAAATAAACAGGAAGATGCTGATGAAATTGTGCTTCTCATAGAAGAATACAAAGAATGATGAGAAGAAGAGATCAAATCAAGAAAGGATTTCAAAACAAAATTCCTAAAATAGAGGTTGACAAGAGTCAAGTTACATGCTTGGATGCAACAAATTAGGACATTACAAAGCAGAATGTCCCTCAAACAGAAATCCACCTAAAACGATTTCCTGTCAAAAAGGAAAGTCACAATATGCAACATGGGATGATCAGAAGAATCAGAAACTGAAGAAGAAGAAGCCAAGATATGCCTTAATGGCAAAAACAGAGGAAGAAGAGGTAATGAATTCTGAACCTTGTCATTTATGTGAACAAATGGGAAAAGAATTTTGAATAACTTGTTTAAATGACTCAAATTCTTCTTATTAAAAAATGTAGTTCTTAAAAGAAACCAATTTATAAAGAAAAAGAGGAAAAAGAAGAAAGTCAGGCTAAAAATAATTTGGTTTAAAAAATATCATTCAAGAGTTGAAAGAAACAAAGATTTTGAAAATCAAGAATGTCAAGAACGTTCTGCACTACAAAACGGAGAACGTTCGACTAAAAAAAATGAAAACGAACTTCTCAAAACAGATTTACTAAATTTCATTAAAGCCACTGAAACCTTTCATAACATCATGGGATCTCAAATAGGAATTTTGGATAAAGTTTGTCTTGGTTTCAATCAAACCCAAAAAAACCAAGCTATATGAAATTTCTTTGTCCCAAAAGAAAAGGAAGAAAAATGTAAGACTAGATGCTCATATTGTAAAAAACTTGGGACATATGGAATTTGCTTGCTATTTTAAAAAAAGAGATGAAAAGATTGAAAGAAAAAAGGTATTTGAAAAAGGGAATCATTATGTCAAAAACAGTGCTCAAAAACAGCAAAAAAAGGAGAACAATCTCCAGAATGGCTCCCAAATGGAGAAAGTTTCCAAATCACAAGTTGTACGCTCTAGAAAATTTTTTAAACCAAAGCTTAAATCTTCTGAAACCTATATTGTTAAATGTATTTCAAAACCAGCACTAAAAACACCTAGTTTTAAAATTAAAGGAATGATATACCCATTTCAAAGAAAATGTTATAACTAACTCTCAGGACCCAAAACAAGTGGGTACCTAAGGCTGAAATAATATCACATGCAGGTTGATTTTCCAAATATATAAGAGAAGCCTTGGTTTCTTGAACAGTGGCTGTTCAAGGCACCATGATAAGAGATAAAAACTATTCATAACTTACATCAAGAAGGATGGTGGTTCGGTCACTTTTGGCAATGATAATCAAACTCAAATTAAAGGTAATGGAACCATTGGTAAGACAACTCTGCTCAAATAAATGATGTTCAATATGTGGAAGGTTTAAAACACAATTATTAAGCATAAGTCAGCTATGTGACAATGGATGCGAAAGTCGTTTTTAAACCAAAGGTATGTGAAATCAAGAAAGCTAAAACTGGAGAAATTCTGTTTTCTGGAAAACGAAAGAAAAATTTATATGTTTTATATCTTGAAGAACTACCTGATGAATCATGCTTTATATCAATCAATAAAGATAAATGGGATTTAGCATAAAAGGGCTGGGCATATCAGTATGAAAACCATTCAAAAATTTCCAAACTTTAATCTTGTTAGAGGCTTACCAAAACTTAATTTTAAGATAAAATATGTGAAGCTGTGCCAAAGGTAAGCAAGTCAAAAGTAGCTTTCACGCCAAAAGATTTTGTAACAACAAATAGAACTCTCGAACTACTTCACATAGATTTACTTGGGCCTGTCAAAACAACAAGTCTAGGAGGAATGAAATATGGTTTTTTATTGTTGATGATTTATCAAGATTTACATGGGTTCTGTTTTAAAACAAAAGGATGATGCTTTTGAAGCATTCAAAACATTTTGTAAAAAAGTTCAAAATGAAAAAGAATCCAGCATCATTTCTGTAAGGAGTGATCATGGAGGATAATTCATCAACGCGTCATTCAAAAAACTTTTTTGATGAACTCGGTATATCTCACAATCTTCATGTGCAAGAACTCCCACAACAAATGGAGTTGTTGAAAGAAAAAATAGAACACTACAAGAAATGGCAAGAACTATTTTAGAAGAATCAAATGTTGAAAGATACTTTTTGGGCTGAAGCCACAAACACATCTTGCTATATTTTAAACCGTGTGTCTATCAGAAAAATCATCAACAAAACTCCATACGAAATCTGGAAAAACAGAAAACCAAACATCTCTTACTTTCACATTTTTGGGTGTTATTGTTACATTTTAAACAACAAAGATCTTATTGGAAAATTTGATGGCAAAATCTGACAAAGCAATCTTTCTTGGATACTCAACCGAAATCTAAAAGTTATAGAGTGTTTCAATTTAAGAACTAACGTTGTTGAAATAAGTATGCATATATTATTTGATGAGTTTGATGACTTAGAGATAAGTAAAAAGGATGAGGAAAAAGAAACTCCAATTGAAACACAGCAACAAAACAGTTTGCAGGAAACAGAGATTTGATAATCAATCTCTGTTTCATTCTCCACCAAAAAGCTAGAAAACAATTGAAGATCATCCTCAAACCCAAATCATTGGAGACACAACTGATGAAATCAGAACCAGAAAAATCATTCATGAATGATGAAAACAACATGGCAATGATATCTCACATTGAACCAAATCAATCAAGATGCAATTATTGATCAATCTTGGGTAAATTTCATGAAGGAAGAACTACTACAGTTGAGAGAAAATGAAGTTGGACTATAGTACCAGATCCATTAGATCAAACAGTCATGGCACTCGATGGGTATTCAGAAACAAACTTGATGAAGAAGGTAAGGTTATTAGAACAAACAAGATTAGTAGCTCAAGGCTACAATCAACAAGAAGGTATAGACTATGATGAAACCTTTGCTCAGTTGCAATTTTAGAAGCTATTCGAATACTTCTTGCATATGCATCTCATAAACTTATCAAACTGTTTTCAAATGGATGTTAAAAGTGCCTTCTTTGAATGGATTTTTAAATGAACAGGTGTAATGTAAAAACAGCCCCCTGGTTTGAATGTCATCAAAACAAATCATGTTTTCAAACTTACCAAAGCACTATATGGGCTTAAAACAAGCACCAAGGGCTTGGTTGAACGACTGAGTTCATTTCTGATTAAAAAGATTTTCAAAGTGGAAAAATCGATACTACTTTATTTAAGAAAACAGAGGGAAATGAATTACTCATTGTTCAAGTATATGTTGATGACATCATTTTTGGATTCAACAATGAAAAATTGTGTGAAAATTTCTCAAACTTATGCAAAATGAATTTGAAATGAGCATGATGGCTGAAATTAAGATACTTTCTTGGTTTACAAATTAAGCAATATGAAAAAGGCATTTTTATTTGTCAAGAAAAGTACATCAAAGATTTCTTGATTAAATATAAAATGAATGAGTCAAAATTATGACAACTCCTATGCATCCATCTACTTCTTTAGAAAATGATGAAAATGCAAATCTGTTTCTGAAAAGAATATCGAGGAATGATTGGCTCTTGTTATATCTAACTGCTAGTAGACCAGATATAGTGTTTGCAGTAGGATTATGTGCTCGATTTCAATCAGCGCCAAAAGAATCCCATTTAACAGCAGTAAAACGCATACTTAGATATCTTGTTGGAACAACTAATCTTGGTCTTTGGTATAGAAAAGGTTCACATTTTGATATTATAGCATACTGTGATGCTGATTACGCCAGAGATAAAATTGAAAGAAAAAGCACGAATGGAGCATGTCAGTTCTTAGGCGAAGCATTAATCAGTTGTTCTTGCAGAAAACAGAACACCATAGCATTGTCCACAACGGAGGCCGAATATGTTTCAGCAGCAAACTATTGTTCACAGGTTTTGTGGATTAAAAATCAACTTCAAGATTACTGTGTAAGCTATTCCTATATTCCAATTTATTGTGATAATACAAGTGTCATAAATTTGTCTAAAAATCCCATTCAGCATTCTAGATCAAAACATATTGAAATAAAACATCATTTCATTCGTGATCATGTCAATAAGAAAGATATTGAATTAATCTTTGTTGATACTCAAAATCAACTTGCTGACATTTTTACAAAGCCTCTTGTCGTAGTTTCAATTTGATCAAAGAAAACTGAAAATTATAAGAAATCCAGAAAATTCTGGATAAATTCTGCTTTTGCAGAAAACGGAGAACGTTTATTAGTCTCCTTTTCGCGACTCATCATTCTCCGTTCTAAAAAAACCAACAGTTTTCTTTTCCCTCTCAAAATCAAAAAGGCAAATCTTGGCATTTAACACACATGCCTTTTTGTCTAAAGGTAGAGTGCTGACACATACACTCTTCAATCCCCCAAAATGCTTTTCCTCTTTCCCTAGGTACAAACAGTTTCTATTGGGCCGCAAATTCATCATTATTCTTTTCATCTCCTCAAGTCAGAAAATATGTTTTGTTTCTCTCATCTCCTCACCTTCTTTTCCCCAAAAGCTGCATTACCCCTATCTCTAAAAACCACTCCTACTGTTCATCTTCTTCACTCTTAACCTTTCACCACAGACCAACTATGGCTCGAACCAAACAATCAGCACACAAATGCCTCTCTCTGCACACCATACTCTTCCTCTCTTCATACGAATCCATGGAACGCTCACCCTCTCCACCACCTCGACCAACACCACCACACACCTCATGTGCCTCTCCTCCTTCTAACACCAGTCAAGAAATCCTCAATCTCATCCCTCTGTCTACTTTTCTTCCACCATTGTATACTCGCCCCACACCAAACATTGCTCAAGTGCCTCCACATTTACGCACTCAAACCACTCCTCCACGACGCTCCATGAGAGTTCAATCTGGAATTTGGAACTTCAAACCATTGAACCCTAAACCCCATTACTTCATCATCTCAGATCTGAAGTGATGATTCCTCTAATTCATGCCCCCATCAGCAAAACCACCAACACAACCAGAGCCGTCAATAAACACACCAATAAAAACTACGCCATTAGCAACAACACCACCACAACATCCATCATCAACTTCAGCACAAGCACCAACAACCACTAAACCTTACCACACCTTCAAAATCTACTTTCTCCTATGAACCCTCACAATTAACTCCCCCACACAAAAAACGGAGATTGATCAATGAAATTGTCTCCCCTCTTACTAAACAAAATGAACCTTCCTCTCAATCCAAACCACAAACAAAACCCATGAAAACAAAATCTGTCATGACAATTGCGCAGTTCCTTGCTCGAAAGAAACTTCCCAAACCCTCAGAGAAGAAAAACTTTGCCTCTAAACAAACCTAAAAAAATTGTCAGAAACCACCTCTCCAGAACATTCTCCTGCTCCCTCAGTCCCTCCTCCAGAATTCCTCTCCCACCCACAACCTCCCCCCACAAACACACACCAAACGTTCTCCATCTCCTCAGTCTTCTTCTACTTCCACTTCATCTGCCTCTGAACCGTCTCCTCCCTTAAGAACCCAACCAAACTACTACTCTCTCTGATTTCCCCTGACAAATCTAACTTTTCAATGAAAAATGGGCTCAACGCCCAGTTGGGATTGGACGAGTCTTTGTTTTGACAACCTCGTTGTTGACGCAACGCTGTTCAACATCACACTGATGCTCTTGGATGACATCCTGCTTAAAAATATCTGAATCTTATTACCCAGATGTTGTCGTGCCTTTTATTGCAATGCCAAGACATTGCTCACAAATCTCTAATCATTTCTACGATTAAGGGAATGGAGATCAAACTGACTCCAGAGAAATTCTGGCCTCCATTCTTCAGTTACCCACAAAGGTCCATCTGTTTTTGGTGACACTTGGTACTCAGCCTTGAACCTTCGCAAAGACTAAAGTCTTATCTGATCTGTTTGAAGAAGACTCCACTCGTTACTTGTCCACATATCTTAAGCCACTTCCCAAAGTGTTCAATAACATGTGCAACATACCTTATTCCTCACTGTGGAAGTCAGAGTATGTCTCTGATAATGACGCCTTGCTCATCCATCATCTCCTCAACTGCAAGATACTGAATTTACCCTATGTGATTCTCCAGCACATGATTTGTGCAGGCCACCAAAGACTACAGGAAAAATATTGTTGCCTTATGGCATGGTCATGACTAAGGTCTTCAAGTACTTTGGAGTATCCCTTGCGTCTGAAACATCTATGATCAAAATCTCAAAATTTTTCCACCAAAAATCTCTCTCACATGCGCAAAACCTCTCTACTCAAATGCCCACTCCTCCATCCTCCTTTCCCACCTCCTTCAAACGCAAACGCTCAGCAGGTAGACGACCTACTACAAATCTTGTTCATTCTCAACACATCCTACTGATCCTGAGGAAACACAGCAAAAATCCCAACACCAGAACATTCTTCACCAAATCCAGAACGTTCCACCACCTCAGAACGTTCTCCAAAAAATCCAAACTCCTTCAAAACCTCTTTCTTCAAACTCCACCCTTACCATCCTCAGCTATACCCTCTATTTCAAAACACTTCACTCCCCTACTCACGACTGGTAAACTTCCTATCTAATCCACCTTTGTTCTACCATGTCTCCACTGGTTTGTCTCCCCTCAAAAAACCAACTCTTCCATTTTTCAGCATCAGTCAGTTTTAACTTTCCAGCAACTGTTACCCTCTAACACATCTAATGGTCTCTTATCCTCTGTCTCATCTCCTTTGCTTTCTTTTCATCTATCTCTACAACGCTTGTCATCCAACACTGTTGTTTACCACTTCACACCCTCTACTCACCTTCATCTTCTCCTCCTTAACTGACACCTCTAACTCTGACCTCATGGCTGCTTTCAGGATATACTGCACGACGAGTTCATTCCGATCAAAAATTGCTCTATTGAGATGTGACAACCCACCTTGCTCCCAAGATGGGAATTTCACTCACCTCTTCATCCGGATTCATTCTCTTCTCAAGTTCCTCATCCAGGAAATATCCTCATCTTAGGGGATTTCTCCCCCCTGCTAGTTTTTATGCTAAATGACAAAGGGGAGAATTAAGTAGCTTTTAATCGAATTAGAATAGCCTGATTATGTAATTCTGCTCCATATTGATGTATCTTTGTTCTCAATTAAATGAAAAACTAGTTTATTGCATACGTTGTTTTAAATTCTGTTAATTTAAAAATGCACAAATTGAGGGGGAGCTGTTAAAGCTCTTTTACATACTTAATATTAGAATCAGAGTTAAAATCTAAATTAACATGTTTGTCATCATCAAAAAGTGGGAGATTGTTGAGACAAACTCTATATTTAAAGTTTTGATGAAAATAAACAAAGGTTAATTCAGAAAGTTAATTATGATTCTAAAATGTTATGTTAATTTAACATGTGTTTTTAAGTGGATTTAATTAAGAACATAATCAAGCAAAGCAGAAAAGACAGCAAAAAGATCATTCTACATCAAAACCGAGAATGTTCTCCAACTTCAAAAAATGTTCATCACAGCATATTGATCAAACTTTTTCTACCTCTTTAACAAAGAATCTGCCCTGGAAATTTATTCATATCTAATCAGTACATGGCAAGGAACAAGTAGGATTCATTCAAGCTCAAGAAGGTTATCTCTAAAATAAAAGAACTCAAAGACAGACAAAAATCAAGACAGTTTGTAACTCCAAAAAACAAACTATCAAGAAAGTTCGATCAACCTTGACATATGACGAGAAAATTACAAAAGACATCCATAATGATTAAAACGGGAACTCCAGATTGATTATTGAAGCTCAAGAAAGGTCAAACTGACAGACCCATAACGTTAATCATTCTCCGTTTTCTGCACAATTCCAACAGCAGTGCATCTCTTCTGAAATGGCTTATAATTCTTCTCCAAACTTCTCTAGCTACACTCAAGACTCAAGATTAAGAGTGTACCATCCAAGATTAAGGAAGAAACGTCAAAGGCTTTTTCTAAAAAGGACATAACTGCTTTAAATGCTAAGCCATAAAAGTCAAAAAGCAGTTTTCAAAGAAGGATTATTTTTATTCTGAAATATTGGTTCAGTCAAAATACAGAACACCTTTAACAGCTCTTTTGTACCTTCATTCAGTGCTTCTACAACCTATAAATAGAAGGCCAATATCCAGAATCAAGACAAGAAATTCAAGTGCTGAAAAATCCTTAAATCAATCACATACATACTTGAAATTCTGCTCTTTTGCAAAATAAAGGCTATCATACATTCTGCTATTTCGTAAAAATAGTTGCTGATTCATATTCATATAGTAGGTTGCGTAATTTTCAGTAAATCGTTTGTAAAGAATCAATTCTCAAACAAGAGTTGAGAAATCTCAGATTCTGTCAAAACAATCAAATTGTAAAAACTCGAACTATAAGAGTTTCTTTATAGTTTGTTTAAGATTACATCCTATCAAGGTTAGATAGGTGTTTTTATTGCTTTCTGGGTGGAAAGTAATAGATATTGAAATAGATCAAGGTTGATCTAGACTAGGTGTTGTAAGATCAAGAAGGTTCTTTGTTTTTAAACACTTAGTGGAAAATCTCACAGTGTGAGGACTGGACGTAACCCACGTTGGGTGAACCAGGAT
>PGTU02004963.1:0-34168 GCA_002896215.2 Cicer echinospermum
ATTACCACGACAAATGGGATCTCGGATACCCATCAACTTACACTCAATAACCAACAATTAACACTTTTCACTCAACATATCCGATAAATCAAATCAATCACTCAAACATAAACTCAAATATCAAATACGATCGCGTTGCCAAGCACCCTAACTGCATGGTATTATGCCAAATGCTGGACTTCGGGAATTCCAAAACCAACCCTCCTCGAAGGGCCGGAATCATAATTGTACCGCCTATCGAGGCCAAAAGTACCAATTACGAGGTGCACCTATCACGGGTCAGGCACGATTTACTAAAATTGCGTAAATCTAAACGTTACCACTTGACGGGTCCGAAGGTTTCGAGGTGTCACCATTAGGTAACACGATACTAAAAAGAAAAGGTTGAATCGTAACGACCGCCTATCACAGACCAGTTATGTACCGAGGTTGCCACTATCACGGGTCAGCATAATCACCAAAAACGTAAACGTTAACGTCCACTTCACGGAGTCATACAAGTTCCAAGCATGTCCCTATCACGGGTCAACACGATTACCAAAAAATGTAAATCGTAACGACCACCTATCACGGGTTAGTACGTTACCAAGGTGTCACCTAATTCCGGCTCACAAATTTACCAAATGAAATGATGAGCATACACGACTCCTTCAACAACGTTAAGCAAATGCAGATTATTTAAAATTCCCCTTTAATACCCATTTAACTTAAACGTTTTTAAAAAACATAAATAAATAGCTCATAAGAGATTCCCATTCTTATTACTGATTTATCTTATGATTTTCCAAACAAAACGTTAAGCAAACAGACATAATTAAGAGATTTCCCCATTTCTAATACACCCTTTTGACATTAACATCCATACAAAAACATTCAGTAACAGATATTAGTGAATCCCCATTTCTTAATCTTCATTTTACTAAACGGATTTTAACACAAACACTTAAGTTAACCGAGACATTAAAGAGATTCCCCCTTCTTAACGTCCGTTAACTAAAACGATTTTTCCTCAAACGCACATTAGTAAACGAGGGTATTAAAAGATTTCCCCATTTTTATACTCGTTAACTCTAATGGTTTTCTAATTTCCACAACAAAACAACTCAAAACATTTTTATCAAATTAATTCAACGAATCACACCAAAACACATCAATTTCATCGGTATTAACCTAGAACACGTAATACGACGACACCCAAAGCAACCCAACATAACCACTCAAACACATCAAATTTCATTTACCATAACTCATACGCCAAAGAGTTTATAAGTTCACTTCCCACGAAACATTATATTCAATATAAACAAACTCAACTCTAAGGTTTACCTTGTAACCTTAGATTCTGTTTTCCCAAATCTGATACATTAAATCTAACAATTCTTTCACCACACGACCCAATAAGTCCCTAATGCAAACTAGAAAGTTTGGTAAGGAGCCCTTACCTTACTTAGCTTTGTGGGTTTCTGGGTACCGCGAGTAACCGGTATTTCGCTTCGTACTTCGCCTCCAAATAGGTCCCCTAGCACCGTGCGTAGAGTGAGCAACTTTCCCTTCTAACTCTTCGCGAATGAAGCTTGGATCTTGAAGAAACGGAGGGTTTGGTGTTTGGATTCCTCAAAACCGTTTTTCTTCGTTTTCGAATCAAAAGGAGGTTGAGTTGCGAAATCTTGTCTAACTCTCACCCACACTTTGGGTTTACTTAGTTTTGAAGAAAAGAAAGCGACGAAAATGAAATCGGGGAGAAAGGAGAAAAATGGGTCACGGTTCAGAGGAAGAAGATGGAACTTTTTCGATTTTCCTTCCTTTTTTTTCTTTTTGTTTTTCCTTTCTTCCTTTTCCTCCTCCTTTTATACTATTTTCTTTTCCTTTCCTTCCTCTAGTTTCCTTTCTTTTCCCTCAAAAAACATAAATAGATAATAAATATAAGCTACAAATATCTCAAAATATCTAATATTTGCTTAATTACCGTTTCTACCGAAACGATTAATTATCCGTAAAAGGATTCACCGCAGTTAATTTCAATTTATTTATCGACGAGAAATTTAATGGCACCAAAATATCTTTTTGATTGAGTAAAACCTTCACTAAATATGTATTCTAACTTTGCTTAAAAGCCTCCGAGCCAAAATCCAAAATGCACACCAAATACTAAATGGTACTTTAAAATATGGGTCTTACATACTATCCCCCCTAAAATTAGTTTCGTCCTCGATACTATGCATCGATAAATAACTCTGGGTGTTGTTCTCTGATCCTGCTCCTTTCAATTCCCAAGTCGCATCTCTTCACTAATGGGTTCCAAATCACCAGATGATCTCCAACGAAACATCCTTGGTCCGCAACCACTTAATCTCCTGTCATCAATTTTCAGTGTGATGGTACTTACGGACAACAGGTTATCCGTTTAGCTGGATTGTGTCGGTTCAATCACGTTCGAGATGGTATCTGCGAGATATATTCCTCAATGTGACACATGAATATCACGTCATGAGATATTGGACGTTATATTCGGACGGTAAGCAATCGATAAGCAACCGGCCTCCGTTCTGTGCAGAAATCTGATATGCCCCATGAATTTCGGAGTCAGACTTTTCGATTCAAGCGTCTACCTACTCCGGTAGTAGTGTTTTGACTCTCAGAAATACATGGTCACCTTGTATCGATTCCTACAGTCTGCGACGCTTGTTCAGTTAAACTCTTCTGACGAATCTTGTGATAGTCTTCATTTTCTCCTTGATCTTCAGCTTACTCTTAGCTGTGGTCTGGTGTCACACAATCTCTGGTCCGACAATCATATTATCACCGTCTTTATACCACACAACGGCGTCTTGACACTATGCGCCCATTAGGTACAGCTTGATTATGGCTGCCATTCACATACTTGCGTGGAAACTATTGTGTGTAAGTGAACTATCAAACTCAACGGAAGTACATCATCCAGCTCCCTAATCATCTAATACACATCTGCTCAACAGATCTTCCATAGGGATAATTCGTCCTTTCAGTCTGTCAGTCCGTTTGTGAGATTGGTCTAGAGTGACTCAATCGTAGCTTCGTTCCTAAGACTTCGTTGCAATGGTTTCCCCAAAAATGCGATGTGAATTACGGATCACGGTCTGATACAATGCTCGATGGACCCGTGTGTACCTCACAATTTTTGCAATGTAAGATCTCTGAGTAGTCTGGATCTACTTATAGGTGGTCCTTTACCGGCCAATAAAGTTGGCAGATTTAGCAGTCGGAACTATCACCGATATGAGAATCATTCTTCCTCCTTGTCTTATGGTAATCCGTTTTTAAAATCCATGAGAATAGAAGTCCCACTTCCATTCAGGTATATCTTCTAAAGTTGCGAACAGTGCAACAGGTCGCTGAGTGTCCCTTTCGCTTTCTGACAAGTTTAGACAGTGATACATATTCCGCCAGCATGTTCTTCATTCCTGCCACCAATAATTTGCCTCAAATCTTATAATCTTTGTTCTCCTCAGGATGAATACTCAGCTTACTCTTATGCGCCTCTTTCTAAAATCGTTTTCCGCATATCTGTAATTTCTGGTACACAAATCCTCTATACATCGCAAAAATATTATCTGCCCCAATCTTGAACTCAGTCGTCTTCCTTGCACTATTAGATTCCTCTTCTCTTGATAAGACGTCATCCTGAGAATTCGCAATGTCTTCAAGTAGTCCACTCGAGATTTTAATCATCCCAAATTTCAAATTCCCGGTGCAAACTCTACGTTCAAGTGCAGGTCTTAAAAGCTTCCACAACTCTTGTTGTCTAGCCATATTAGTGAAGACACCGATACACTTCTCCTGCTCAACGCATCAGCCACTACATTGGCGCTTCCCAGGGTGGTACTGCAGTGTGAAATCAAATCCTTTTGAGAGTCTCCATCCATCGTCTCTGGCGCAGTTCAACTCCTTCTGATCAAACAAATATTTCAAGCTTTTATGGTCACTGAACATGGTGAAGTGCACCCATATATATAGTGCCTCCAGATCTTCAATGCAAAACACTGCGGCAAGCTCCAAATCATGGGTAAGATAGTTTCTCTCATGATCTTCAATTGTCTTGAGGCATAAGCCACAACTTTCTTGTGTTGCATCAGAACACATCCCAACCCCTGGTGAGACGCATCACAGTAAACTTCATAGGGTTCCTCTGATTGCGGTAATACCATACAGGTGAGGTCTCAATTTTCTCTTAGAACTGGAAGTTCTTCTTCGACACTCTTCGTCCATGCAGACGGTTGATCTTTTCTGTAGTGTGTGTCGTGGAGCACATCTTAGCAAACGAACCGATAACCTCTGTAGTACCCCTGCCAGTCCTACTAAACTGAGTTAGTCAGTGCCGTCGAGGCTGTTTCCAGCAAGAACTGCCTCAATCTTAGTGCGGGATCTAATACAGCGGTTCCTTTCTCTTTGGTTATCACATGTCCTTAAGAAATTCACTTTCTCTAGCACAATTCACTACTTCGACAGAATTGACATTACAATCGCTTCTCGTCGTATAAATCTCAAGAACTTGTCGTATAATGTTCGTCCATGCTCTTCTTCAGTGCTTGGAATAAATCTATATATCGTCAATGAATTTACAACCACGAATTAATCAAGGTTAATCCCAGAAGGTGAAGAAGATTCGTTCATGATAGTCCATGATAATGCCGGTGCATGGTAACTCCAAACGGCATAACCAGGTATTCATAATGCCCATAGCGGTTGCTGAAAGCTGTTTTACTGAATGTCTCCTTCCTTTACTCGGAATCTGATGGTAACCCGACTTCAAGTCAATCTTCGAAAATATCGCGTCCCCTCTCAATTGATCCATCAAATCATTCGAATCGTGGGGAAGGATAGACGATTCTTAATAGTTGCCTTGTTAAGCTGTCTATAATCCACACATAGGCGCGAGCTTCCGTCCTTCTTCTTAACTAGCAAAACTGGAGCTCCCCCATGGTGATACACTTTGGTCTGAATGAATTCTTCTCCAACAAGTCTTCAATTGGCTTTTGAGCTCATTTTATTCCAATGGCGACATTCGATAAGTGCCATTGAATAGGTCCCGTTCCTGGGTACAAATCAATGAAGAATTCCACTTCTCTTACCCGGTGGCAATCCTGGAATTTCCATTAGAAATACATCCCGATACTCGTTGACAAGTATCACATCTTCTATATCCACATTTATCTTTGCCTCCACATTTGCCAGAGACAAAAACTCATGAGTCCCTTCACTTAGCGACATTCGGAGTTTGTTAGCGCTAAATACTTAACAACTCCTGGTTCGGGGAAAAGAACCAATTTTACGAGCACAATCCAAGATCACATAATGATAAGACATCCAATCCATACCGAGGATGACCTCGAGTGATTGTAGCGGTAAAACAAATTAGATTAACCAAGAAATCCCTATTCTGTATAGTCATCGACAATGTAAACATGTTGAATTTACGGTTAAGGTCTTAGCAGGTGTGGACACAACCAAAATCAAAAGGTAAAGCAAACACATATAACTTCAAGCGATTCACACAGTCCATAGCAATGAAGGAATGGGTGCCCCCCGAATCAAAGAGTGCAGTTAGAGTGTTACCTGCAATCTCACAGTCACGCTGAATCAGATTACTAGATGGATTCCCCTATTCAGCACTCACACAAATAAATGCGTCCTCTAGCAGGTAGGACGGGTAGCCTAGCTACATTCACCACTGGTTCCACCTTTGGAGCCGTGCAATCCCTTGCCATGTGCCCCGACTTCCGACAATTGTGACAGGTGGGGACATAGCGGTACAAGCACTAGCATGTGTCCTTCTCCCCCACATCGAAACATCGAAGCACTTGCCCCAAATGCCTCCCAAAATTCTGGTTCCCCGGGCGACTCTGCCCGCCGTTGTTATTCTGTGGTCGATTATAAGGTTTAGCAACTTGCTTTCCCTTGTTCTGATAATTCACCCGACTAGGGCCTCCCGAATTAAAATTCCCTCCTCGGCTTGCCCTCTTGTTTTTCATATCTTCCACTTCTCTACATTTCTCCACAAGCGCTTGGAAACGTTGAATTCCCAAGGGTAAGACGGAGTCTTGAATCTCATACTTCAGTCCGTCTTGAAAACGATGACACATGAATGGTTCATCAATCTCTTCACGGAAGAACCTGAAATGCCTCGATAGCGATTCAAACTTAGCGGCATATTCGCCCACAGTCATGCTTCCCTGGTGAAGTTTCAGAAAATCATCACCCAGTTTAGTCCTGGTACTCATCGGAAAGTATTTGTCTAAAAACTTCCTTTTGAATGATTCCCAGTTCACCTCCTCGTGTGCTGCTCCCATCAATAACCTTGCACTCCTCCACAGTACTCAGCATCCCCCATCAGCATGTAAGGGCATAGATGACCTTCACTCCCGCCTGACAATTTATCATTTCAAAGATCTTCTCCACTTCTTGGATCCATTGATCCGCCTTCTCTGCATTCTCATCCCCCTTAAACTTAGGAGATTTGTAACGACGGAAGTCTTCTAACCTCTTGACTCTGCAGCACGAATCTCTCTTCCCCCTCTTTTCAAGATCCCGTTGAGTCTTGGCAGCAGTCTGTGCAGCAACAGAAGCAGCCATGTTATTCATAGCCTCCGCCATTTGATCATTCTATTAACGTTGGTTCTCGGAGCGTCATTCCTTCTTGGCGGCATGGTTTCCTATAAAACCATTATCAAGTAGAGTCTTAACACTACTTCAAATAATTCCAAACTAACGTCCGACTATAACAACACATAACAATTAATTTGGACTTGACAACTCAAGTCACCTAAACCGACACATGATCAGATGACAACTCCCAACTTATGGGTCGACCTACAATCTATACCAAGGTTCCACAGCTCCCAAAGAAAATCTAGCCAAAGCTCTGATACCACAATGTAACACCCCGTTTTTCAAAGCGAGGGTATATTTTTTTTTTAAAAGTAATTAAAACAAACAAAGAATTAAATCATGAAATGCCTTTGGATAAATAATTGAGTCATTATAATTTACAAGCAGCGGAAAGTTTCTCCAATTATAAATTCAAAGCATTTACACAACAACAAAGGGTACATGGAACCCATTCAAATAAGAAGTCAACTGACAATATTAGTATAAGTACAGTTTTCCAAACTAAAAATACTCCAATCCAAAAAGAAGGACACCTGGTCCCTATACATCATCCTAATCTGATCATCCTACCAAAAAGCTATACACCCTGAGTATCTCCACGCGCCCCGTGAGATCCTCCTAACGTAACTGCAGTCACGCGTTCCCATCTCCATTCCCCGTCCGTAGGGTACGAACCGGTAGGGACCGTCCTGACTCTCATCTAAGGGCAAAGCCCAGATTTCCACAATAATTGTAAAGGGTCACCAACCAAAAAAATAACAGTTAACACATAGCAATTAAGTTTTTAAATGCTCAAAATAACTTTTCAACTAAGCATGCACCTTAACAGAATTTCCAATATGCGAAAAGTTATATACTATACTTGCCAATTAAAAATGAAAGTAAAATGAAGTTCTCAATCTCCTAATTAACACATAACAAATCAAGACATGGATAAGTTAATGAGTAATCAATCATCTAACTCAAACTGAGGATTTTCACTGAGCCAATCGATTGGGAAATCGATTGGGGTGAAGGTTTTTAATGAAAACATAATCCTGGGCTGAATCAATCGATTTGGCAATCGATTGAGTGAGTACTGAGCCCCCAAGTTTTAAGCCAATCGATTTCCAAATCGATTTGGTCGAATATGGATGAGTCCCTGACTTAAGGCCCAATCGATTGGGCAATCGATTTCGTAAATGATTTTCGAAAACTAATTACAAAATCGATTGGCTAATCGATTTTGTCCATTTGGCCAAGTCCCTGTCTACCATCCAATCGATTGGGAAATCGATTTCCCTGATCATTTTTCCAAAAATTTATGAATTAACTCAAGTCATTTCTAATCAAGTCCACAACCTAACACTTAGCAATTCCTATGCGATTACCACGGCAAATGGGATCTCGATACCCATCATACTTACACTCAATAACCAACACATAACACTTAGCACCTTCAATGTAATTACCACGACAAATCAAAATTCAAATCACTCAAACATAAACTCAAATCAAATACGACTCGCGTGCCAAGCACCCTAATGCAATGCGTATATGCCAAAATGCATGGACTCGGAATTCCAAACCAAAACCCTCCTCGAAGGGCCGTAATTCATAATTGTACCGCCTATCGCAGGCCAAAGTACCAATTACCGAGGTGCCACCTATCACGGGTCAACACGATTTACTAAAATGCGTAAATCATAAACGTACCACCTATCACGGGTCAGTACAGTTTACCGAGGTGTCACCTATCACGGGTCAACACGATTTACTAAAAGAAAAAGCGTGAATCGTAAAACGTACCGCCTATCACAGACCAGTACTGTTTACCGAGGTGCCACTATCACGGGTCAGCACAATTCACCAAAAACGTAAATCGTAAACGTACCACCTATCACGGGTCAGTACAGTTTACCAAGGTGTCACCTATCATGGGTCAACACGATTTACCAAAAATGTAAATCATAAACGTACCACCTATCACGGGTCAGTACAGTTTACCAAGGTGTCTCCTATCACGGGTCAACACAATTTACCAAATGAAATGCATGAGCATACACCGACTCCATTCACAACAATCGTTAAGCAAATGCAGATATTAAAAGATTCCCCATTTTTAATACCCATTTAACTTAAACGATTTTTAAAACAAAATTAAATAAATAAGTCATTAAGAGATTCCCCATTCTTAATACTGATTTATCTTAATGATTTTCAAAACAAAACGTTAAGCAAACATACATATTAAGAGATTCCCCATTCTTAATACACTTTTGACTTAAACGATTTCCATACAAAACATTCAGTAAACAAGACATTAGGAGATTCCCCATTCTTAATTCTCATTTACTGAAACGATTTTTAAAACACAAACATTAAGTAACCGAGACATTAGGAGATTCCCCATTCTTAACGTCCAGTTAACTTAAACGATTTTTCCTCAAACGCACATTAAGTAAACCGAGGTATTAAAAGATTCCCCATTTTTAATACTCGTTTAACTCTAATGGTTTTCAAATTTCACAACAAAACCAACTCAAAACATTTTATCAAATTCAATTCACAATCCACACCAAAACACATCAAATTTCATCAGTATTAACTTAGAACACGTCAAATACGACGAACACAAATCAACCCAACATAACACTCAAACACATCAAATTTCATTTACCCATAATCATACGCAAATGAGTTAAGTTCACTTCCCACGAAACATTTATCAATATAAACAAAACCTAACTCTAAGGTTTTACCCGTAACGCATTAGATTCGTTTTACCCAAATCGATACATTAAATCCTAACAATTCTTTCCCACACGACCACAGATAAGTCCCTAATGCAAACTAGAAGTTTGGAAGGAGCCCTTACCTTAACGTTAGCTTTAACGTGGGTTTCCGGTACCGCGAGTAAAACCGGTAAAATATTCGCTCGCAACTTCGCCTCCAAATAGGTCCCCTAGCACCGTGGCGTGGTAGTGAGCAACTTTCCCTTCTAACTCTTCGCGAAATGAAGCTTGGATCTTGAAGAAACGGAGGGGTTTGTGTTTGGATCTCAAATACCCTTTTTCTTCGTTTTCGAATCAAAGAGGAAGAGTGGAGTTGCGAAATCCTTGATCTAACTCTCACCCAACCTTGGGTTACTAGTTTTGAAGAAAAGAAAGCGACGAAAATGAAAATGGGAGAAAGGAGAAAAATGGGTCACGGTTCAGAGGAAGAAGATGGAATTTTTCGATTT
This sequence comes from Cicer echinospermum, assembly GCA_002896215.2. NCBI lineage: Eukaryota > Viridiplantae > Streptophyta > Magnoliopsida > Fabales > Fabaceae > Cicer > Cicer echinospermum. The sequence continues at coordinate 9,869 of PGTU02004963.1, forward strand.
TCCTTCCTTTCTTTTTCTTTCCTTTGTTTTTCCTTTCTTCCTTTTTCCTTCCTTCCTTTTATACTATTTTCTTTTCCTTTTCCTTCCTTCTAGTTTTCTTTTCTTTTTCCCTCCAAACAAACATAAATAGATAATAAATATAACTTAACAAATATCTCAAAATATCTAGATATTTGTTAAATTACCGTTTCACCCGAAACGCATTGAATTATCCGTAAAGGATTCACCGCAGTTAATTTCAATTTATTTATCGACGAGAAATTTTAATTGGCACCAAAATATCTTTTTGATTATAAAACTCCAAAATATTATTAACTTTGCCTTAAAAGCCTCCGAGCCAAAATCCAAAATGCACCAAAAATACATAAATGGTACTTTAAAATTATGGGTCTTACAGTCTTGGTTGAAATATCAATTTCTCTATTTAATAGCACGTTACCACCTTAACGTTCCCCACGTCGGGCTTATGGTCCCCACTGCTGGCTTAACTTTCTCCACTTCTGTCAACGTTCCCCACTTTTGGCTTAACGTTCCCACTCTTAGTTTAATGTTCCCTGGTTAACGTTCCCAATTATGACTTAACGTTCCCAATAAAAATGAACAAAACAAAACGGATGTCTTCGTATATAGAAAAACGGTTTAGTTGAGGAGAGGAAGATCATTTTGATAGAAAAGGCAAACACGAAAAGAGAAAAGAGAGGAGTAATTCTATTCCCGAATTTGTTAAATCAGTATCAGAAAAACATCGATTGCGCATTCGTTAACCGTTGGATCGGGCTGATTTTTGGACAGAAGGTTCGCAACATTAAGATCCACGTTTTCAACGGTTAGATCGGAGTAACGACGTTCAGAGAGGGAGAAATCGTGCTCGCACAGCAGCAGGTGTGAAATGTGTGATACAAGAGTTTGTGAAACATAATTCTAAATACAACTTTAATAACGGTAAGGGCATCACTCCATCCGCTTTCCTACTTGAATTATATGTGATATAAATGTATCGTGATGTTATGTATTGGTTTTGTTTGTGTGTTATCTTTAAAATGAATATTAATAATGGTTGTGCCTGATATGCTCAGATTATGGAAAATGAATGTTATATTATACGTTGTTATAATGGTTGTGTTTGACATGTTGTGGTTATTCAAGGTGATTACTTTGGGTCTAAACTAGGTTGGTTTAGAACAAGGTTGAATGATTTTGGACGTTCTGATTGAGTGGTCTATACTGCTACTAACAAAAGTGTCTACATTCATACATTCATTCATAGTCGTGTGGTGGTGCGCCCATAATTGGTTGGAGCCCACAGATCCTTGCGGGGATGTTGAGCTAGTGGTGTTGCTTGGAAGGACCCACGATGCTCGAGTTAGTGGTGTTGCTTGGAAGGACCCACGAAATGCCCTTGCGGGGGAGGCGATATTCCGGAATCATTACATTGGCATATAGATTAAGTCATAAGGTATGTTTGAGTATGCCTTGAATTAAGTGTGATTAATCTTTTATAAAGATAAATGATACATTGTATCCCCTAATAATTGGTTGGTTGAAATAATGTTATTAACGATGTATATATTATACTGATAAATTTGTATACGAATTATTTGTTCGTTAGGGCGAGGCAATGTCAATAATGAATGAGAATGTTGATAATGAATGATGTGGATATTATGGTTATGAATGTACCTGCTGCTAGTTTCGGGTGAATTAATATGTGATATTGTACTTGTTTTTATTAATGTACCTCTTAATTGTTTGGGTGATTTAATGTTATTAATTATGTAGATATTGTAATGTTATATTTGTATTGTCAGTGTACCTGTTGTTGGTCGTTTGGGTGAATTAATGTTATTAATTACGTAAACACTGTACTGTTATATTTTCATTGTTAGTATATCTTTGGTGAGTTGTGATTTTTAATTGTTAAATGAAGTACATGATTTATTTATATTTTGCTATAACAACTATATATGCATGCATATTTGCTCTATATTTGTTATTTGGAGATGACCCTTACATTTGACAGGACGTCACATATAGTGTTACTTGAGCGAATAATATCACGATCAACCTAATAGGAGAAATGTGAGAAAGTACAATAGCATGCAGTTGGAGGCTCCGAGATACTTCTGCATCGGTTGTAGACTTGTTTGGTGAGTTTTCCACAAGTCCAAAGTTTGTGACCAACTAGGATTTATGTTTGGGTAGTAAAAACATCGAGAGTTTTGACTCTAGGAGTTTATTTTGTTTAATGTATTAAATTACTTTTAGTAATTGCAAATACTCTGATTTATTATTTTTGAAATATAATTAAAATAGTTATTAAATAATTTTAAAGTAAATGAGTATTTAAGATAATCATAAATAAATAAAACGAATATGTAATTCTACGTTTAGAATTTCTATTAGTTAATGTCCCGAAAAAGCGGGATGTTACAAGTGTTGCCTACCCCTTTTCATAAGGTGTTTAATAACTCTACACACATCCATAGTCGGTAAGGCTCATCCATTCCATTCAACATGATTTTGTCTACTATCAACAAGAGATTAAGGATGATCAGTCCCTCAATTTGTCAATAAATAACCAACAACCATGATAGTGGCTTAGACTATCTTAACCGAACTGTAATAGTGCTCCTTGCGACTTACACTTGAGGTTATCCTGATGTACAAGCGGTCAACAATCTTCTCAAAGTCTACTAAGTTTTCCTTATTTTCCTATAACTTTAATCTTATCGACGAAGTACAATCGCACATAGTTATGTCACATAGCCTTATATACGTTCACTTGGTACACAACATCCATTTGGTACCAAACCGAAACACTGAACACAAAACAATCACTACAGCCGAAAACTCCTAAATTTCTCCATTGTCCACAAATCCTCAATTTTTCTTTAGTCGTAAAACTACGTCAAACCGTAGTTGTAAGACCCATAATTTTAAAGTACCATTTATGTATTTTTGGCGTATTTTGGATTTTGGCTCTGAGGCTTTTAAGCCAAAGTTAATAATATTTTGGAGTTTCATAATCAAAAAGGTATTTCGATGCCAATTAGAATTTCTCGTCGATAAATAAATTGAATTTAACTGCGGAAAATCCTTTACGGAGAATTTAAGGCGTTTCGGGCGAAACGGTAATCTAATAAATATCTAGATTTTGAGATATTTGTTAAGTTATATTTATTATATTTATATATGTTTGGTTGGAGGGAAAAAGAAAGGAAAACTAGAAGGAAGGAAAAGGAAAAGAAAATAGTATATAAAGGAAGGAAGGAAAAAGGAAGAAAGGAAAAACAAAGGAAAGAAATAGAAAGGAAGGAAAATCTCAAATTCCATCTCCTTCCTCTGAACATCTCACGTGAAAACCAAAAATCCATCCTTCTCCATTTTTCGTTTTCGTTGCTTCCTTTTCTTCAAAGCTAGTGGCCCAAGGTTGGGTGTGAGTTAGATCAAGGTTTTCGCAACTCCACTCTTCCTCTTTGATTCGAAAATGAAGAAAAACGGTTTTGAGATCCAAACACAAACCCCTTCGTTTCTCCTTGATCCAAACCTCATTTCTCGAAGAGATAGAAGGGAAAGTTGCTCACCACCACGGTACGGTGCTAGTGAACTAATTTGGAAGCGGCGTTGCGAGCGGAGATTTTACCGGAATTTCTCGCGGTACCTGAAACGCACGATAAAGCTAACGTTGAGGTAAGGGCTCCTTCCAAACTTTTAGTTTGCATTAGGGACTTATCTGTGGTTGTGTGGGAAGGAATTTTGTTAGGGTTAAATGTATCGATTTGGGGAAAAACGAAACTAGTGCGTTATGGGTAAAACCTTAGAGTTAGGTTTTGTTCATATTGATGAATGTTTCGTGGTAAATGAAATTGAAGTCATTGTATATGATTATGAACAAATGAAATTGGTTGTATCTGGGTGTTATGTTGCTTTGATTTGTGTTCGTTGTTTTTGACATGCTCTTAATTGATATTGATGAGATTTGATATGTGTATGGTTGGATTTGTGAATAAATGAATTGATATGTTTTGATGTGAGAATTTGTTGAGTTTGTGTTGTGTGAAACTTGAAAACCATTAAGTTAAATGAGTATTAAGAATGGGAATCTCTTAATGTCTCGTTTACTTAATGTGCGTTTGTTTGTGAAAAATCGTTTAAGTTAACTGGGCGTTAAGAATGGGGAATCTCTTAATGTCTCGGTTACTTAATATTTTGTTTTGAAAACCGTTTAAGTTAACTGGACGTTAAGGAGGGGGAATCTCTTAATGTCTCGGTTACTTAATATTTTGTTTTAAAGAAAAATCGTTTAAGTTAACTGGGCGTTAAGAATGGGAAATCTCTTAATGTCTCGGTTACTTAATATTTTGTATTGAAAACCGTTTAAGTTAACTGGACGTTAAGGAGGGGGAATCTCTTAATGTCTCGGTTACTTAATATTTTGTTTTAAAGAAAAATCGTTTAAGTTAACTGGGCGTTAAGAATGGGGAATCTCTTAATGTCTCGGTTACTTAATATTTTGTTTTGAAAACCGTTTAAGTTAACTGGACGTTAAGGAGGGGAACCTCTTAATGTCTCGGTTACTTAATATTTTGTTTTAAAGAAAAATCGTTTAAGTTAACTGGGCGTTAAGAATGGGAATCTCTTAATGTCTCGGTTACTTAACATTTTGTTTTGAAAACCGTTTAAGTTAACTGGGCGTTAAGAATGGGGAATCTCTTAATGCCTCGGTTACTTATTATTTTGTTTGGAAAATTGTTTAAGATAACTGGGCGTTGAGAATGGGAATCTCTTAATGTCACGGTTACTTAATGTTCGTTTTTGAAAATCGTTTCAGTAAATGAGTATTAAGAATGGGGAATCTCTTAATGACTTATTTACTGAATGTTTTGTCTTGAAAATCGTTAAGTTAAATGAGAATTAAGAATGGGGAATCTCTTAATGTCTCGCTTTTTTTATGTGTGTTTCGGTAAATCGTGCTGACCCGGGATAGGTGGCACCTTGGTAAACAGTAAAGGCCGTGATAGGCAGTACGTTTACAATTTACGTTTGGTAAGTCGTGCTGACCCGGGATGGGTGGCACCTCGGTAAACAGTACGGACCCGTGATAGGTAGTACGTTTACGACTTACGTTCTTGAGGGAATTGTGTTTGGTAAGTTGTGCTGACCCGGGATAGGTGGCACCTCGGTAGACAGTACGGACCCGTGATAGGTAGTACGTTTACGACTTACGTTCCTGCGGGAATTGCGTTTGTCCGTGAGAGACTGCGCAGGGGTTTGTCCGTGAGAGACTACGCCTGGTTTAAGTTAGACGAGAATTAAGAATGGGGAATCTCTTAATGTCTCGTTTACTCGTGTATGTTTTGGTAAGTTGTGCTGACCCGGGATAGGTGGCACCTCGGTAAACGGTACGGACCCGTGATAGGTAGTACGTTTACGACTTACGTTCCTGAGGGAATTGTGTTTGTCCGCAAGAGACTACACCCTGTTGATTTGTGAACTGTTGGTTCATTTTTGTTGTGTAGTAATGTGTTATAAATGCTAAGTGTTATGTTTTGGAATTTAGTGATAACATGTTTGATTGCAATACCATCTCGAAATCCATGATGTCGTAGTAATTGTGTTATCAGTGTTAAGTGTTAAGGATTGGGATTATGTATGAATGTGATTGAGTTAGTTTATGAATTTTTGAAAGAATACACAGGTAAATCGATTTCCCAATCGATTGGATAGTAAACAGGGACTTGGCCAAATGGACAAAATCGATTAGCCAATCGATTTTGTAATCAGTTTTTCGAAAATCATTTACGAAATCGATTGCCCTATCGATTGGGCCTAAGTCAGGGACTCATCCATATTCGACCAAATCGATTTGGAAATCGATTGGCCATTAAGTCAGGGGCTCAGCTATCTTGTCAATCGATTGCCCAATCGATTGAATCAAGCCAGAGTTCAAAATTTCACTAAAAACCTTCAGGAAATCGATTTGGAAATCGATTGGTATTAAGTCAGGGGCTCTGTTATCCTGTCAATCGATTGCCAAATCGATTGATTCAGCCCAGGATTCTATTTTCATTAAAAATCTTCACCCCAATCGATTGCCCAATCGATTGGCTCAGTGAAAATCCTCAGTTTTAGTTGTATGATTAATTGCTCATGAATCTATCCATGTCTTGTTTTATTATGTGTTAATTAGGAGATCGAGAACTGCATTTTACCTTCATTTTTCATTGGCAATGTACTGTATGAACTTTTCGCATATTGAAAATCCTGTTAAGGTGCATGCTTAGTTGAAAAGTTGTTTTGAGCATTCAAAAACTTAATTGCTATGTGTTAACTGTTATTTTCTGGTTGGTGACCCTTTACACTATTGTGGAAATCTGGGCTTTGCCCTCAGATGAGAGTCAGGACGGCCCTACCGGTTCGTACCCTACGGACAGGAATGGAGATGGGAACGCTTGACTGCAGTTACGTTAGGAGGATCTCACGGGCGCGTGGAGATTACTCAGGGTGTATAGCTTTGTGGTAGGATGATCAGATTAAGATGATGTATAGGGACTAGGGGTCCTTCTTTTTGGTTTGGAGTATTTATAGTTTGGAAAACTGTACTTATACAAATATTATCAGTTTGATATCATCTTTGGATGGGTTCTATGTACCATTTGATGTTATGTAAATGTTTTGGATTTATAATTGGAGAAACTTTTCCGCTGCGTAAATTATAATGACTCAATTATTTATTCAAAAGCATTTCGTCATTTGTTTTACTTTGTTTTATTTTAATTTCTTTTGAAAAAAAAATATACCCTCGCTTTGAAAAACGGGGTGTTACATTGTGGTATCAGAGCATAGGTTTGGTTTTCTTTGGGGGCTGTGGAACCTTGGTTATAGATTGTAGGTCAACCTATAGGTTGAGAGTTGTTATCTGATCATGTGTCGGTTTAGGTGGTTTGAGTTGTCAAGTTCATAATTATTTTATGTGCGGTTGTGGTCGGAAGTTATTCTTAGAATTCTAAGTAGTGTTAAGACTCTACTTGATGATGGTTTTATAGGGAAACCATGCTGCCAAGGAGGAATGACGTTCCGAGAACCAATGCCAGTAGGAATGATCGAATGGCGGAGGCTATGAATAACATGGCTGCTTCTGTTGCTGCACAGACTGCTGCCAAGACTCAACGCGATCTCGAAAAGAGGGAAGAGAGATCCGAGCTGCAGAGTCAAGAGGATTAAAAGACTTTCGTCGTTACAATCCTCCCAAGTTTGAGGGGACTGAGAATTCAGAGAAAGCAAGTCAATGGATCCAAGAAATGGAGAAGATCTTCGAAATGATTAACTGTCAGGCGGGAGTGAGGGTCAACTATGCCACTTATATGCTACTAGGAGATGCTGAGTACTGGTGGAGGAGTACAAGGTCGTTGATGAGATCAGCTCACGAGGAGGTGAACTGGGAATCTTTCAAAGGGAAGTTTTTCGACAAATACTTCCCGATGAGTACCAGGACTAGACTGGGTGATAATTTCCTGAAACTACATCAGGGGAACATGACCGTGGGCGAATATGCTGCTAAGTTTGAATCACTATCAAGGCATTTCAGATTTTTCCGTGAAGAGGTTGACGAGCCATTCTTGTGTCATCGTTTCCAAGACGGACTAAAGTATGAGATTCAAGACTTTGTCTTACCTTTGGGAATTCAACGTTTCCAGGTTCTTGTGGAAAAATGTAGAGAAGTGGAGGATATGAAGAATAAGAGAGCTAGCCGAGGAGGGAATTTTAACTCAGGAGGACCTAGTCGGGCGAAGAATCAGAACAAGGGAAAACAGGTTGCTAAATCTTATAATCGACCACATGATAACAATGGGGGACGGGATAACCCAGGGAACCAAGACCTTGAGAGGCAAGTGGGACAAGGTATACGATGTTTCCGATGTGGAGAAGAAGGACATTATGCTTATGCTTGTACCTTTAACAGTACTACTTGCTACAATTGCCATAAAACCAGGGCACTTTGCAAGGAATTGCGAGGCTCCGAAGGCGGAACCAATGGTGGATGTAGCTAGGATTACTCTTCCTACTGCTAGAGGACAGGTGTATTGCGTCAGCGCTGATTTATCTAGCGATCTGATTCAATATGACTGTGCGATTACAGGTAACCTCTTAACTACACTTTCTGATTCGGGGGCAACCCATTCCTTCATTGCTATGGATTATGTAAATTGTTTGAAGTCGTCCGTGTCTACTTTACTGCTAAGACTTTGACAGTAAATTATGCATGTTTACTTGTCAAATAACCATTCAGAATAGGGACTTCTCGATTAATTTGATTGTTTACCTCTACAATAACCCAAGATCATTCTTGATGGGAATGGGAAGCCCTATCATTGGTTAATGATACATTGTACTCAATGTGTCGGCGTCATACCTAGTGTTTAGGTTTGGTACTAGGTGGATGTTCCGTACAAGGTGGAACATCAGCGACCTGCTGGGGTGTTGCGACCTTTAGAGATTACATGGAGTACTATCGAGTATTGTATCAGACCGTGATCCGAAGTTCACATCACATTTTTTGGGAGCATTGCACGAAGCCTTCGGAACGAGGCTATGATTGAGTTCACCTACAACAAATAGTTTCCACGCAAGTATTGGAATGGCTCCAGAGGAGACTTTTGTGGGCGCAAGTGTCAAACGCCCTTGTGTGGGTATAAGGACGGTGAAAATATGATCGTCGGACCAGAGATGGTGCAACAGACTACAGCTAAGGTAAGGAAAATCAAGGAGAAAATGAAGACTTCACAAGGTCGTCAGAAGAGTTACGCGGACAAGCGTCGCAGACTGTTAGAATTCGAATAGGGTGACCATGTATTTCCGAGAGTCACACCTACTACGGGAGTTGGTAGGGCGTCAAGATCGAAGAAGTTGACTCCGAAATTCATTGGACCATGTCAGATTTCTACACGAATTGGGCCTGTTGCTTATCGGATTGCATTGCCTCCGATACTGTCCAACATTCATGACGTGTTTCCTATATCACAGTTGAGGAAATATCTTGCAGATCCATCGCATGTGATCGAACCAGACACAATCCAACCGAAGGATAACTTGACATTCGAAGTACCACCTGTGAGGATTGAGGACAGGAAAGTTTTAGCGATTGAGGACCAAAGATGTTCGTTGGTCAAGGTGATTTGGAACCCAATTACTGGAGAGGCGACTTGGGAATTGGAGAGCAAGATGAGAGAACAACACCCAGAGCTATTTATCGACGCATAGTTTCGAGGACGAAACTAATTTTAGGGGGGGAGTAATGTAAGACCCGTAATTTTAAAGTACCATTTATGTATTTTTGGCGTATTTTGGATTTTGGCTCGGAGGCTTTTAAGCCAAAGTTAATAATATTTTGGAGTTTCATAATCAAAAAGGTATTTCGATGCCAATTAAAATTTCTCGTCGATAAATAAATTGAATTTAACTGCGGAAAATCCTTTACGGAGAATTTAAGGCGTTTCGGGCGAAACGGTAATTTAATAAATATCTAGATTTTGAGATATTTGTTAAGTTATATTTATTATATTTATATATGTTTGGTTGGAGGGAAAAAGAAAGGAAAACTAGAAGGAAGGAAAGGAAAAGAAAATAGTATATAAGGAAGGAAGGAAAAAGGAAGAAAGGAAAAACAAAGGAAAGAAATAGAAAGGAAGGAAAATCTCAAATTCCATCTCCTTCCTCTGAACATCTCACGTGAAAACCAAAAATCCATCCTTCTCCATTTTTCGTTTTCGTTGCTTCCTTTTTCTTCAAAGCTGGTGGCCCAAGGTTGGGTGTGAGTTAGATCAAGGTTTTCGCAACTCCACTCTTCCTCTTTGATTCGAAAACGAAGAAAAAAACGGTTTTGAGATCCAAACACAAACCCCTTCGTTTCTCCTTGATCCAAACCTCATTTCTCGAAGAGATAGAAGGGAAAGTTGCTCACCACCACGCTACGGTGCTAGTGAACTAATTTGGAAGCAGCGTTGCGAGCGGAGATTTTACCGGAATTTCTCGCGGTACCGGAAACGCACGATAAAGCTAACGTTGAGGTAAGGGCTCCTTCCAAACTTTTAGTTTGCATTAGGGACTTATCTGTGGTTGTGTGGGAAGGAATTTTGTTAGGGTTAAATGTATCGATTTGGGGAAAAACGAAACTAGTGCGTTATGGGTAAAACCTTAGAGTTAGGTTTTGTTCATATTGATGAATGTTTCGTGGTAAATGAAATTGAAGTCATTGTATATGATTATGAACAAATGAAATTGGTTGTATCTGGGTGTTATGTTGCTTTGATTTGTGTTCGTTGTTTTTGACATGCTCTTAATTGATATTGATGAGATTTGATATGTGTATGGTTGGATTTGTGAATAAATGAATTGATATGTTTTGATGTGAGAATTTGTTGAGTTTGTGTTGTGTGAAACTTGAAAACCATTAAGTTAAATGAGTATTAAGAATGGGGAATCTCTTAATGTCTCGTTTACTTAATGTGCGTTTGTTTGTGAAAAATCGTTTAAGTTAACTGGGCGTTAAGAATGGGGAATCTCTTAATGTCTCGGTTACTTAATATTTTGTTTTGAAAACCGTTTAAGTTAACTGGACGTTAAGGAGGGGGAATCTCTTAATGTCTCGGTTACTTAATATTTTGTTTTAAAGAAAAATCGTTTAAGTTAACTGGCGTTAAGAATGGGAAATCTCTTAATGTCTCGGTTACTTAATATTTTGTTTTGAAAACCGTTTAAGTTAACTGGACGTTAAGGAGGGGGAATCTCTTAATGTCTCGGTTACTTAATATTTTGTTTTAAAGAAAAATCGTTTAAGTTAACTGGGCGTTAAGAATGGGGAATCTCTTAATGTCTTGGTTACTTAATATTTTGTTTTGAAAACCGTTTAAGTTAACTGGACGTTAAGGAGGGGGAACCTCTTAATGTCTCGGTTACTTAATATTTTGTTTTAAAGAAAAATCGTTTAAGTTAACTGGGCGTTAAGAATGGGGAATCTCTTAATGTCTCGGTTACTTAACATTTTGTTTTGAAAACCGTTTAAGTTAACTGGGCGTTAAGAATGGGGAATCTCTTAATGCCTCGGTTACTTATTATTTTGTTTGGAAAATTGTTTAAGATAACTGGGCGTTGAGAATGGGGAATCTCTTAATGTCTCGGTTACTTAATGTTCGTTTTTGAAAATCGTTTCAGTAAATGAGTATTAAGAATGGGGAATCTCTTAATGACTTATTTACTGAATGTTTTGTCTTGAAAATCATTAAGTTAAATGAGAATTAAGAATGGGGAATCTCTTAATGTCTCGCTTTTTTTATGTGTGTTTCGGTAAATCGTGCTGACCCGGGATAGGTGGCACCTTGGTAAACAGTAAAGGCCGTGATAGGCAGTACGTTTACGATTTACGTTTGGTAAGTCGTGCTGACCCGGGATGGGTGGCACCTCGGTAAACAGTACGGACCCGTGATAGGTAGTACGTTTACGACTTACGTTCCTGAGGGAATTGTGTTTGGTAAGTTGTGCTGACCCGGGATAGGTGGCACCTCGGTAGACAGTACGGACCCGTGATAGGTAGTACGTTTACGACTTACGTTCCTGCGGGAATTGCGTTTGTCCGTGAGAGACTGCGCAGGGGTTTGTCCGTGAGAGACTACGCCCTGGTTTAAGTTAGACGAGAATTAAGAATGGGGAATCTCTTAATGTCTCGTTTACTCGTGTATGTTTTGGTAAGTTGTGCTGACCCGGGATAGGTGGCACCTCGGTAAACGGTACGGACCCGTGATAGGTAGTACGTTTACGACTTACGTTCCTGAGGGAATTGTGTTTGTCCGCAAGAGACTACACCCTGTTGATTTGTGAACTGTTGGTTCATTTTGGTTGTGTAGTAATGTGTTATAAATGCTAAGTGTTATGTTTTGGAATTTAGTGATAACATGTTTGATTGCAATACCATCTCGAAATCCATGATGTCGTAGTAATTGTGTTATCAGTGTTAAGTGTTAAGGATTGGGATTATGTATGAATGTGATTGAGTTAGTTTATGAATTTTTGAAAGAATACACAAGTAAATCGATTTCCCAATCGATTGGATAGTAAACAGGGACTTGGCCAAATGGACAAAATCGATTAGCCAATCGATTTTGTAATCAGTTTTTCGAAAATCATTTACGAAATCGATTGCCCAATCGATTGGGCCTAAGTCAGGGACTCATCCATATTCGACCAAATCGATTTGGAAATCGATTGGCCATTAAGTCAGGGGCTCAGCTATCCTGTCAATCGATTGCCCAATCGATTGAATCAAGCCAGAGTTCAAAATTTCACTAAAAACCTTCAGGAAATCGATTTGGAAATCGATTGGTATTAAGTCAGGGGCTCTGTTATCCTGTCAATCGATTGCCAAATCGATTGATTCAGCCCAGGATTCTATTTTCATTAAAAATCTTCACCCCAATCGATTGCCCAATCGATTGGCTCAGTGAAAATCCTCAGTTTTAGTTGTATGATTAATTGCTCATGAATCTATCCATGTCTTGTTTTATTATGTGTTAATTAGGAGATCGAGAACTGCATTTTACCTTCATTTTCATTGGCAATGTACTGTATGAACTTTTCGCATATTGAAAATCCTGTTAAGGTGCATGCTTAGTTGAAAAGTTGTTTTGAGCATTCAAAAACTTAATTGCTATGTGTTAACTGTTATTTTCTGGTTGGTGACCCTTTACACTATTGTGGAAATCTGGGCTTTGCCCTCAGATGAGAGTCAGGACGGCCCTACCGGTTCGTACCCTACGGACAGGAATGGAGATGGGAACGCTTGACTGCAGTTACGTTAGGAGGATCTCACGGGCGCGTGGAGATTACTCAGGGTGTATAGCTTTGTGGTAGGATGATCAGATTAAGATGATGTATAGGGACTAGGGGTCCTTCTTTTTGGTTTGGAGTATTTATAGTTTGGAAAACTGTACTTATACAAATATTATCAGTTTGATATCATCTTTGGATGGGTTCCATGTACCATTTGATGTTATGTAAATGTTTTGGATTTATAATTGGAGAAACTTTTCCGCTGCGTAAATTATAATGACTCAATTATTTATCCAAAAGCATTTCCTCATTTGTTTTACTTTGTTTTATTTTAATTTCTTTTGAAAAAAAAATATACCCTCGCTTTGAAAAACGGGGTGTTACAGTAGTGTTCTTATCACCATGTTATTCCAATTATAACTTTAACAATTATATCCCCACATCTGCTTGGTGATCCAAGCTTCCTCAAATATTTTTGAAATCATGCCAAAGAATGTACTACTTAGGACACACAAACTTCCTTCCAGATTAGTACTTCATTTCAAGAGTCACGTCTCCAACAAAATCCAACTTGAATCTCATGCATTTATTAAGACCTACACTGGTCTCATGCCTAACACCTCCAATTAACGCTTCACTAATCAATTCCCTACATACTTCCAATTCTGGACAAACCCAAAAATAATTTTCCTACATCTACTGCCAACATTCATTCTGATACTTCTCTATTTCGTTGCGTCCTTCATTTGCAACTTGATGATTATCCTTTCATTATGACAGGTCAAACGCATTGTATTCACTCCATCACTTTTCCATTTATACAAACCTTAAATTTCTACGTCGAACCTTGATACATCTTCATTATAGTGATTCCAATAAATCAAGGTTTACTAATTCCCACCAAACCTTTCCATTTCATGTTCAATTGTTTCCTATCAAACAAACATTTAACATTCTCCTAGTAATTTCCATCCTTTAATAGACTCTCAAAACTTACATCACTACAAACTTGAAGTATTCTCGTACTCAATACTTCAAATTCCACTTAATGGTGACATATGGTTCAATACATCAAGGCTTAACTCCTTATGTTTTTCCGAACATCACTCAAAATTCACACTTACGCATCTATAGTTTTCATCCCAAAATCACTATTCATACTTACCATCTCCTAAACCACACAGAGATTTGTCACTTATCAAAGAAATATATATTCTCACTCTTGTAATCGTCATGAGATTCATACTTAACAATCTAAGTCACAAATCTAGTTTAACTTGAATGCTCGACTCTATCCGTCAAGGTATTGACTATTCCTCAAAGCGTATTTTATCCAACAAAATGAGTATTTACTCCTAATGTGCAGTACCCCTTAACTTCAATACAAGTCTCTTTCAATGACACCTAAGCACCAAATGCTATTTCAAATGGAATCCATGTCTTCTCAATAATTCCATGGTGTTCACTCCTCTTTGGCAATTATCAAACTTCATCCAGTCTGATCCTGAAATCTACTAGGCAAACATCTAATACTCTTCTTAAAAAGCACTCCACTTAGATCTTTACATGAAATCGCTTATTAGTCTAACTTTAATCCATCCATACTCATCATCTTCGAGTTACCACCAACAACACAACCTCTATGTCATTGGAACCACATGATAAATCCTATGCCGTCATGATTTGCTTCAACTCTGCCTGACAATCCGTCATCTCGAGAAGATCTTTTCCACTTCTTAAATCCACTAATCAGCTTTTTCTTGAGTTCTCATCACCTTTGAACTTTGAAGGATGGTAACGACAAAAATCTTTCAATCCTATTGACTTAATAGCACAGATCTCTCTTTCCCTCTTCTCCAGATCTCGCAGAGTCTTTGCAGATGTTTGTGCAACGACGGAAACATCCACGTAATTCGTAGCTTCAACCATTTGATCATCCCTACTGACATTCATTCTCGCAACGTCGTTCCTTCTTGAAGGTAGTGTTTTCCCAAAACAAACATCAAGAAGAAGTGTTAACACCACTTCGAATAATTCCAAACTAACTTCCAACTATGCCAACAGATAATAACTACCCTGATCTGACAACTCAGACCAATTACCCAACGCATGATCAGATAATGACTCCCAACCTACAGGTTGGCATACAATCTATAACCAAGGGCTCCACGCCCCAAAGAAAATCCAACCAAAGCTCTGATACCACAAATTGTTACACCCCGATTTTTAACAGCGCGAGAGTGTATTTTTTTTTTAAAACAAATTCATAAAAACAAAGAAATAGTGAAGGAATACTTTTTGGATAAATATTAAGTCGTAACACAACGACAAATAAGTCAACAGAATTTACAAGCAGCGGAATAGTTTTTGAAATACGAATCCAAAGTATTACACATCAAAGAGTGGTACATGGAACCCATCAATAATAAAATGTTAAGCTGACAATATTGGTATATAGGTACAGTCTTCCAAATTAAAATATAACACATCCCAAAAGAAAGACATCTAGTCCCTATACGTCAACCTAATCTGATCATTCTTCAAAAACTATACATCCCGAGTAATCTTCATACGCCGCAAGATCCTCCACAGGGTACTAACCGGTAGGGATGGCCTGGTTCTCATATTGAGGGCAAGCCCAGATTTTCACAATAGTTGTAAAGGGTCACCAACTGAATTAACAAATTAACACATAACATTTAAGTTTTAAATGCACAAAATAACCTTTCAACTTATCATGCACCTTAAAAGGGTTTCCATATGCCAAACATGCATAAACAAGTTGAAAATGAAGTTTTTAACAAAACAAACATTGTTTTATTCGAATACAGCATCTCTGTATTCGAATACAAGGTTGTTCAGCATTCAGCAGCAAAAAACAGCATGTCTGTATTCGAATACAACAGTCTGTATTCGGCTACACAGTAAGTCAGTAGCAAAACAACATGTCTGTATTCGAATACAACAGTCTGTATTCGAATACACATCAGACAGCAGTAGAAAAACAGCAAAATTCAGCTTTTAAAAGGGTTTTGAAATCAATCAACACTTACACACAAATCCAACCAATCACACTTAGCAATTATAGCCCAATCACCATGACGACTTGAGTTTCGAAAAGGTTTTGCATTCAATCACAGTTACACACAATTGCAAAACATTCACACTAAGCAATTATAGCACAATCACTACGACAACATAAGTTTCGAAATGGTTTTGCAATCAATCACACTTACACAAAATTCCAAAACATCCACACTTGGCAACTATAACACAGTCACCATGACAACTTGAGTTCAAAGACTCAATCATAATCTTAAATCAAACACGACTCGCGTATCAAAACCCCTAATGCAATGCGTATATGCCAAAATGCATGGACTTAGAATTCCAAACCAAAACCCTCCTCGAAGGGTCGTAAATCATAATTGTACTGTCTATCACAGGCCGAAGTACTAAATTACCGAGATGCTACCTATCACGGGTCAACACGATTTACCAAAAATGTGCATCCTATCGCAGACCATACACGACGCGACAATCCCCGCAAGGATAAGATGAACCAACAATTGCATGGAATCATGTGCCCATCCGGTATCACCTCTTGTCACCGCCGACCCATCCCGGTCGCCATGTACTATGGAATGCATGAGCATACTCTGACTCTATCCACGACAATCGTTAAGTAAATGCAGATATTAAAGATTCCCCATTTTTAATACCCATTTAACTCTAACAATTCGGACGACAATCATTAAGTAAATGCAGATATTAAAAGATTCCCCATTTTTAATACCCATTTAACTCTAACAATTCGGACGACAATCATTAAGTAAATGCAGATATTAAAAGATTCCGCATTTTTTAATACCCATTTAACTCTAACAATTCGGACAACAATCATTAAGTAAATGCAGATATTAAAAGATTTCCCATTTTTAATACCAATTTAACTCTAACAATTCGGACGACAATCATTAAGTAAATGCAGATATTAAAGATTCCCCAATTTAATTACTCATTTAACTCTAACAATTCCGACGACAATCATTAAGTAAATGCAGATATTAAAAGATTCCCCATTTTTAATACCCATTTAACTCTAACAATTCAGACGACAATCATTAAGTAAATGCAGATATTAAAAGATTCCCCATTTTTAATACCCATTTAAACTCTAACAATTTCGGACGACAATCATTAAGTAAATGCGGATATTAAAAGATTCCCCATTTTTAATACCCATTTAACTCTAACAATTCGGACGACAATCATTAAGTAAATGCATATATTAAAATATTCCCCATTTTTAATACACATTTAACTCTACCAATTCGGACGATAATCATTAAGTAAATGCATATATTAAGAGATTCCCCATTCTTAATAGTCATTTAACTCTAACGATTTTCATTACAAACATTAGGTAAACAGAGATATTAAAAGATTCCCCATTTTTAATACTCGTTTAACTCTAACAATTTTGAAGACAAACATTAAGTAAACAAAGATATTAAAAGATTCCCCATTTTAATACTCGTTTAACTCTAATGCTTTTCAAATTCCACACAGAAGATACTTAGACATATTCTCAAATTCAATCCACAATTCACACCAAATCATATCATTCATTTTCCACAAAATCCACACAACACATCTCAAATTTTATAAAATATTAATTATAAACACGTCAAACACGACAACCACAAAATTATCACAACCCACCACTCAATTACCACCACTCAATTACATCAAATTTCATTTCCTAAAAACCACACATAAATGAGTTAAATTCATTTTCCACGAAACACTCAACAATATCACCAAAACCAAACTCTAAAATTTTATCCATAAAAGCATTAAATTCATTTTCCCCAAATCAACACTTCAACCCTAACAATTTATTTTCCACACAACCACAAATAAGTCCCTAAATGCAAACTAAAATTTTGGAAGGAGCCCTTACCTTAACGTTAGCTTTAGCGAGCGATTACGGTACCGCGAGTAATTCTGGTAAAATCTCCGCTCGCGACGTCGCTTCCAAAGTTTGTTCACTAGCACCGTAGAGTGGAGGTGAGCAACTTTCCCTTCTATCTCTTCGCGAATCAAAGCTCAAACATCGGAGAAAAGTGGAGGTTTGTGATTGACGGTTTTCAAAACCCCTAACACCGTTTTCTTCGTTTTCGAATCAAAGAAGAAGAAGGAAGCTGGGAGCTCTTTCTTTCTCACCCACTAAGCCTTGGGTTTCATTTCTTGAAGCAAAAGAAAGAAAACAAAAGAGAAAGAAAGAAGATGAAGAAGAAGTGTCGCAAGGCAGGGAAACAAGGAAACGTTTTTGTTTTCTTTCTCTGTTCCTTTCATTCCTTTCTAATACATATATATATATATATTACTAATAATATAATATATAATATATATAATATATATATATATATATATAATAATTAAACCTAAACCAATAAATACCTAAATATCTAGATATTTATAAAAATCATCACTTCTCAAACAATTTTGATAAAAAATATCTACTCTCCTCGTAACTCAATTGATAGATAAAATATTCAGCGACGAGTGATATTTTTAACAAAACTCTCTAGTGTCCAATTCTTCGTAACGTAAATTAATTATTCTTCGACAAATAATTTTAATCCAATTTCCAAAAATATATTTTGGCATTTAACCCACTAATTACCAAAAACTAGGCTAAAAGCCTAAGAACTTCAACACCGAATACCCTAAAATTGTATAATTTAGGATTTAAAATTAAGGGTCTTACAGATTCATTAATGATTCTTGATAAAACTGCTCCAATGATGTTAGAAAGGACCGTCTTTGAGTTTCTATGTGTAAGACCCATAATTTTAAAGTACACTTTATGTATTTTTATGTATTTTGGATTTTGAGCTCGGATGCATTTTAGCCAAAGTTAATAATATTTTGAAGTTTTTATGATCAAAAAGTTATTTTGATGCCGTTTGGAATTACTCGTCGATGAATAAATTAAATTTAACTGCGGTGAATCCTTACGGAGAATTTAATGCGTTACGGGTAAAATGGTAATTTAACAAATATCTAGATATTTTGAGATATTTGTTAAGTTATATTTAATATATATTTATGTTTGGTTGGAGGGAAAAAGAAAGGAAAATAGAAGGAAGGAAAAGGAAAAGGAAAAGAAAAGGATATAAAAAGGAAAGAAGGAAAAAGGAAGAAAGGAAAAACAAAAGAAAGAAAAAGAAAGGAGGAAAATCTGATTTTTCCATCTTCTTCCTCTGTCCCTCACGCGCACCAATTTCCTTCTTCTCCTCCATTTTCGTCCATCTTTGCTTTCTTTCTTCAAAGTTTAGAAACCCAAGCTTTGTGAGTGTTAGGATAAGGATTTCTTAACTTCACTCTTCCTCTTTGATTCGAAAACGATGAAAAACGGTATTAGAGATTCAAACACAAACGCCCTCCGTTTCATCTAGATCTAAGCTTCGTTTCGCGAAGAGTTAGAAGGGAAGAGTGCTCACTACCACGCTACGGTGCTAGGGACCAACTTGGAGGCGACGTTGCGAGCGGAGATTTTACTGGATTTACTCGCGACCGGAAACGCACGTTAAAGCTAACGTTAAGGTAAGGCTCCTTCCAAACTTTTAGTTTGCATTTAGGGACTTATCTGTGATTTGTGTGGAAAGGATCTTGTTAGGGTTTGAGTATTGATTTGGGGGAAATGGATCTAAGACTTTATGGGTAAAATCTTAGAGTTAAATTTTGGTTATATTTGATGGATGTTTCGTGGAAAATGAACTTACTCATTTGTGTATGATTATGGGTAAATGAAATTTGATGTGTTTGAGTGCTATGTTGTGTTGATTTGTGTTCGTCGTATTTGACGGGTTCTAAGTTAATACCGATGAAATTTGACGTGTTTTGGTGTGATTGTGATTGAATTTGA
Source organism: Cicer echinospermum (assembly GCA_002896215.2). Taxonomy (NCBI): domain Eukaryota; kingdom Viridiplantae; phylum Streptophyta; class Magnoliopsida; order Fabales; family Fabaceae; genus Cicer; species Cicer echinospermum. The sequence continues at coordinate 29,628 of PGTU02004963.1, forward strand.
TAAAATGTTTTTGAGTTGGTTTTGTTGTGAAATTTGAAAACCATTAGAGTTAAACGAGTATTAAAAGTGGGGAATCTTTTAATATCTCGTTTACTTAATGTGTGTTTGTGAAAATCGTTTAAGTTAACTGGATATTGAGAATGGGGAATCTCTTAATGTCTGGGTACTTAATGTTGTTTTGAAAAATCGTTTAAGTTAACTGGGCGTTAAGAATGGGGAATCTCTTAATGTCTCGGTTGCTTAATATTTTGTTTTGAAAATCGTTAAGGTTAAATGAGTATTAAGAATGAGGAATCTCTTAATGTCTTGTTTACTTAATGTTTTGTTTTGAAAATCGTTAAGTTAAATGAGTATTAAGAATGGGGAATCTCTTAATATTTCTGTTTACTTAAAGTTTGTTTTGAAAATCGTTTAAGTCAAAAGAGTATTAAGAATGGGGAATCTCTTAATATTTCTGTTGCTTAATATTTGTTGTGAAAATCGTTTAAGTTAAGTGAGTATTAAAATGGGGAATCTTTTAATATCTGCATTTGCCTTAACGATTGTTTGTGGATGGAGTCAGTATATGCTCATGCATTTTCATGCTTTTTTGTAAATCGTGCAGACCCGTGATAGGTGGCACCTTGATAAATAGTACTTTGGCCTGTGATAGGCGGTACATTTATGATTTACGTTTTTGAAAACCGTGCAGACCCGTGATAGGTGGCACCTTGTAAAATAGTACTTTTGGCCTGTGATAGGCGGTACATTTACAATTTACGTTGTTTTAGTAAACGTGCAGACCCGAGTAGGTGGCACCTCGGTAAACGATACGGGCCCGTGATAGGCAGTACGTTTATGGTTTACGCTTTTAGTAAATCGTGCAGACCCGTGATAGTGGCACCTCGGTAATTGGTACTTGGCCTACGATAGGCGGTACAATTATGATTTACAGCCCTTCAAGGAGGGTTTTGGTTTGGAATTCCGAGTCCACGCATTTTGGCATATACGCATTGCATTAGGGTGCTTGGCACACGAGTCGTGTTTGAATCAGTATATGATTGAGTGGTTTGAAATTGGAATTGTTGTGGTAATTGCGTTGAATCGCTAAGTGTTATGTATTGATTATCGTGTGTGAGTGCGATGGATTGTAAAACTGTTTTCGAAAACCAAATTCGTCGTGGTGATTGTGTGGGCTTTGCTAAGTGTTAAGTTTTTGAGTTATGTGTGAGTGTGATTGATTAGTTTAAGTATTTTGGAATCTTGAATAAGCAGTGAAATCGATTTCCCAATCGATGGATGAGTTGCAGGAAGTTCACTATTTTAACCTAATCGATTTGCCAATCGATTGTATAAATATGTTGCTTCAAAATCTTTAAGAAAATCGATTTGGAAATCGATGGGCAGAGAGGCAGGAACTCAGCAAAACTGCCAAAATCGATTTGGAAATCGATTTGGCAACCCAAGGGGCTCATCAAACTGACAAAATCGAATTTAGAAATCGATTTGGTCTATGCAGAACTCTCAGCAGAATGACCAAATCGATTTGGCAATCGATTGGCTCAGCAAAAGTACTTATTTTGAGTTAGATAATCGATTGCTCAATTGATTTATCAATGCTTGGTTAGTTATGTATTACTTGATGGTTTGAGAACTTCATTTTGAGTTCATTGTTATTTGGCAAGCATTATATGAACTTTTAGCATATGGAAAATCCTTTAAAGGTGCATCTTAGTGAAAGGTTATTTGTGCATTTAAAACTTAATGTTATGTGTTATCTGTTAATTTCGGTTGGTGACCCTTTACAATTATTGGGAAACGGGCTTTGCCCTCAGATGAGAGTCAGGACAATCCTACCGGTCGTACCTACGGACGGAATGGAGATGGGAACGCTTGACTGTAGCTACGTTAGGAGATCTACAGATCACTCAGGGTGTATAAGTTTTTGGTAGGATGATCAGATTAGTTGATGTATAGGGACTAGACGTCCTACTTTTTGGGTTGGAGTATTTTGATTGGAAAACTGTACTTATACTAATATTGTCAGTTTGACATCTTATTTGAATGGGCCCACTGTACCCATTTGTTGTTGTGTAAATGTTTGGATTTATATTTGGAGAAACATTTTCCGCTGCTTGTAAATTATAATGACTCAATTATTTATCCAAAGGCATTTTCTTGTTTATTTCTCTGTGTCAGTTTAATTTCTTTTGAAAAAAAAATACACTCCTCGCTTTGAAAAACGGGGTGTTACATTGTGGTATCAGAGCTTTGGTTTGGTTTCTTTGGGGGCTGTGGAACCTTGGTTATAGATTGTAGGGTCAACCTATAGGTTGAGAGTTGTTATCTGATCATGCGTCGGTTTAGGGTGGCTGAGTTTGTCAAGTCCAATATAATTATTATGTGTTGCTGTGGTCGGAAGTTAGTTTGGAATTATTTGAAGTAGTGTTAAGACTCTACTTGATGATGGTTTTATAGGAAAAACCATGCCCGCCAAGAAGGAATGACGCACGAGAGCCACGTATAATAGGATTGATCAAATGGCGGAGGCTATGAATAACAATGGCTGCTTCTGTTGCTGCACAGACTGCTGCCAAGACTCAACGTGATCTTGAAAAGAGGGGAAGAGATCCGTGCCGCAGAGTCAAGAGGGTTAGAAGACTTTCGTCGCTACAATCCTCCTAAGTTTAAGGGGGATGAGAATTCAGAGAAGGCGGATCAATGGATCCAAGAAGTGGAGAAGATCTTTGAAATGATTAACTGTTCAGGCGGGAGTGAAGGTCAGCTATGCCATTAATGCTGTTGGGGGATGCTGAGTACTGGTGGAGGAGTGCAAGTTATTGATGGTTTGCAGCACACGAGTACAGGACTAAACTGGGTGATGATTTTCTGAAACTTCACCAGGGAGCATGACCGTGGGGCGAATATGCTGCTAAGTTTGAATCGCTATCGAGGCATTTCAGGTTCTTCCGTGAAGAAATTGATGAACCATTCATGTGTTCATCGTTTCCAAGACGGACTGAAGTATGAGATTCAGACTTCGTCTTACCCTTGGGAATCCAACATTTCCAAGCCTTGTGGAAAAATGTAGGGAAGTTGAGGATATAAGAATAAGAGAGCTAGCCGAGGAGGAATTTAGTGCAGAGAGGGCCTAGTCGGGTGATTACCAGAACAACGAGGAAACAAGTTGCTAACCCTACGATCGACCACGAACTAACAACGTGTGGGCAGAATCGCCTGGGAAACGAGAATTCGGGGAGACAACTGGACGAGGGGTTCGATGTTTCCGTGTGGAAGAGTAGGGATTATGCTAACGCTTGTACCCCTATACTCTCACCTGCTACACTTGTCAGAAGCCGGACACATGCGAAGGATTGCACGGCTCCGAAGGCGGAACCAGTTGTGAATGTAGCTAGAGCTACCCGTCCTACTGCTAGAGGATGCATTATTGTGTGAGTGCTGAAGAGGGGAATCCATCTGGTAATCTGATTCAACGTGACTGTAGATGCAGGTAACACTCTAACTGCACTCTTTGATTCGGGGGCAACCCAATCCTTCATTGCTATGGATTGTGTGAATCGCTTGAAGTTATCGTGTCTGCTTTACCTTTTGATTTGGTTGTTTCCACACCTGCTAAGACTTTGACACAGTAAAACATCGAACTCTGCATGTTTACATTGTCAAGATAACTATTCAGGATAGGGATTTTCTTGGTTTAATTTGATTTGTTTATCGCTACAATCACTCGAGGTCATCCTCGTATGGATTGATGTCTTTACCATTATGTGATCTTGGATTGGCTCGTAAATTGGTTCTTTTTCCCCGAACCAGGAGTTGTTAAAATATTTAGCTGCTAACAAACTCCGAGTGTCGCTAAGTGAAGGACTCATTGAGTTTTGTCTCTGGCCAATGTGGAGCAAAGATAAATGTGAACATAGAAGATGTGATGCTTGTCAATGAGTACTAGGTGTATTGTCCAATGGAAATTCCAGGATTGCCACCGATGAGAGAAGTGGAATTCTTCATTGATTTGCACCCAGGAACGGGACCTATTCAATGGCACCTTATCGAATGTCGCCATTGGAATTAATGAGCTCAAAAGACAAATTGAAGGCTTGTTGGAGAGTAATTCATCAGAACCAAGTGTATCACCATTGGGGAGCTCCAGTTTTGCTAGTTAAGAAGACGGACGGAAGCTCGCGCTTATGTGTGGATTACGACAGCTTAATAAGGCAACTATTAAGAATCGTTATCCTTTGCCACGAATCGATGATTTGATGGATCAATTGAGAGAGGCCGCGATATTTTCGAAGATTACTTTTAGTCGGTTATCCATCAGAATTCGAGTAAGTGGTGGATAGAATTCGTATCGAAATACGCTTTCAGAACCCGCTATGGATCAGTTAGTGAATATTGGTTATGCCGTTTGGGGTTACCGATGCAGCCATCAATTTTCATGGACTTACATAACATAATCTTTTAATTCCATGTCTGGATAAATTTGGTTGTGGTGTTATGTATTGATGATATACTGAATTTATTCAAGAACTGAAGAAGAGCAT
>PGTU02004965.1:0-29334 GCA_002896215.2 Cicer echinospermum
TTGGGTTAAAAACCCTAATTGGACAAAGAATAAGCCTAGGGAGGACGAAAATGACCTAAATGTTCATCCAATGACACAAATGAACTTATTGGATGCACAAGATTGGTTAAAAACCCTAATTGGACAAGAATAAGCCTAGGGAGGACGAAAATGACCTGACACAAATGTTCATTGGTTAAAAACCTAATTGGAATGACTACAAATGAAAATGACTTATTGGATGCACAAGATTGGTTAAAAACCCTAATTGGACAAGAATAAGCCTAGGGAGGACGAAAATGACCTAAATGTTCATCCAATGACACAAATGAACTTATTGGATGCACAAGATTGGTTAAAAACCCTAATTGGACAAGAATAAGACTAGGGAGGACGAAAATGACCTAAATGTTCATCCAATGACACAAATGAACTTATTGGATGCACAAGATTGGTTTAAAAACCCTAATTGGACAAGAATAAGCCTAGGGAGGACGAAAATGACCTAAATGTTCATCCAATGACACAAATGAACTTATTGGATGCACAAGATTGGTTAAAAACACTAATTGGAAAAGAATAAGCCTAGGGAGGACGAAAATGACCTAAATGTTCATCCAATGACACAAATGAACTTATTGGATGCACAAGATTGGTTAAAAACCCCTAATTGGACAAGAATAAGCCTAGGGAGGACGAAAATGACCTAAATGTTCATCCAATGACATGAACTTATTGGATGCACAAGATTGGTTAAAAAACCTTATTGGAAAAGAATAAGCCTAGGGAGGACGAATATGACCTAAATGTTCATCCAATGACACAAATGAACTTATTGGATGCACAAGATGGTTAAAAAACCCTAATTGGAAAAGAATAAGCCTAGGGAGGACGAAAATGACCTAAATGTTCATCCAATGACACAAATGAACTTATTGGATGCACAAGATTGGTTAAAAACCTAATTGGACAAGAATAAGCCTAGGGAGGACGAAAATGACCTAAATGTTCATCCAATGACACAAATGAACTTATTGGATGCACAAGATTGGTTAAAAACCCTAATTGGAACAAGAATAAGCCTAGGGAGGACGAAAATGACCTAAATGTTCATCCAATGACACAAATGAACTTATGCGATGCACAAGATTGGTTAAAAACCCTAATTGGACAAGAATAAGCCTAGGGAGGACGAAAATGACCTAAATGTTCATCCAATCAAATGAACTTATTGGATGCACAAGATTGGTTAAAAACCCTAATTGGACCAAGAATAAGCCTAGGGAGGACGAAAATGACCTAAATGTTCATCCAATGACACAAATGAACTTATTGGATGCACAAGATTGGTTAAAAAAACTAATTGGACAAGAATAAGCCTAGGGAGGACGAAAATGACCTAAATGTGCATCCAATGACACAAACACACCAATTGGATGCACAAGATTGGTTAAAAATCCTAATTGGACTAGAAGAAGACTAGGGAGGACGAAAATGACCTAAATGTTCATCCAATGACACAAATGAACTTATTGGATACACAAGATTTGTGAAAAACCCTAATTGCATAAGAATAAGCCTAGGGAGGACGAAAATGACCTGAATGTTCATCCAATGACACAAATGAACTTATTGGATGCACAAGATTGGGTTAAAAAACCCTAACTGAACATGAATAAGCCTACGGAGGACAAAATGTTGGTATCAATGACCTCGCAAAAACAGAAAATATATCAGTTTTCTTTACCAAATTAATCAGTATCAAGTGCACAGCGGAATTTAAATTTTGAGGCATACAAAGTTAGCAATATAGAAAATTAAAGAGAGAGAGTTAGAGAAGAAAACACAGAGATTTATCCTGGTTCGGTTGTCCACAACAACCTACGTCCAGTCCTGAAAATCCAATCGGATTTCAGATTTTCTTCTCCTTCAATAGAAAGAATCAATTACAAGATTGTCCAGTTTCCTCCCTGAAACCTATCTATCTTAATGATCTCTTTCCTATTGAATACCCTCTGATCCTTGTAGATACTCGTCAACCTATCACAGAATCACAGTGCGACTCTTTCTTGTTGAACACTCTTCACCCAAGAAAGTAGCCACCAGTTTCTAGCTGGCTTTCTATCAACCCCTTTGATCCTTGTAGACAATCGTCAGCCTAACACAAAATCAAAGTACGACTCTTTCTTGTTGAGACCTCTCACCCAAGAAAGTAGCCAACCAGTTTCTAGCTGGATTTTCAACGTTCGTTTTGGTTCAAAGATTTATTACAGAATGAATAAAAGATGTAAAACAAAAGGGTCTTCAATCTTTATGAATGTTGCTCCTCACAATTCTGGATATTCATGGATTGTTCTTGAGCACATTATCATTTCTCTTAGATTGTCAACAAACTGTATTGAGATCTGTAATCACAATTATGAAGTTGTTAGTTTGTTGTTATGAACAGTTTTGAGAGCATATGAGAAATTATGAAAGTTATGAAATGTTATGAAAAAGTTATGAGAATAAAGATTGAAAGACATCTTATATAGTTTCTGAAAAACCAACTACGCAATCGATTTCCCAATCGATTTTGTAAAGTTATAAATGGTGCTAAATCGATTTGCCAATCGATTATCGCGAGTCTTGGTTTTCTTTAATCTTGAAACTATACAAGCTAATCGATTTACCAATCGATTCTTTAAAACTACTTTTCAGTAGAACAAGTCCAGACTTGCATAAATCAATTTCCTAATCGATTGCTGGGAAACTCTTTTAATAAAAGTAACTTCAATCGATTTGCCAAATCTCAGAGTCGATGTATAAACATAGAGAGTCGATTTGGTCACAATCTCAGAGTTCACTGTGTTTTCAAAAAGTTTATTTCAATCGATTTGCCAATCGATTGTTTTCAAAATAGTGGCTCAGTTTTTTGATGTCAATCGATTCGTCAATCGATTGGATTCAAAACAGTGACTCAGTTTTAATGTCAATCGATTTGCCAATCGATTTAATTCAAAACAGTGACTCAGTTATTTGATGTCAATCGACTTGTCAATCGCTTTGGTAGCATGTTCCTGAAAAGTTTTTACCTGGTGTTTAGTTCAATCGATTTCCCAATCGATTGCAACCAAACTATATCAAGATTGAAAGTGTTAACAATAGATTGTCCAATCGATTGTATTTGTCACAGGTGAGGTTATTTTTCAAATGATACTTTGTCAATCGATTTGCCAATCGATTTCCTCAGCACTGGAGTGCCACTGTGACTCATCCAATCGATTTACCAATCGAGGTGTTACCATCAGGTTTAATTTGTGAAATGTTCAATCGATTGCTCAATCGATTACTCTCCAAATCAGAGGCTACTGACTTGTGCAGTTTTCATTTTTAATTAAGCTAATCGATTGCCTAATCGATTTCACATTTACAAACACTTAAGATTTCTTACACCCTTGTTATGCAATCGATTTCCCAATCGATTTACATAGTCAGAATTCAACTTTTGTTGATTTCTTGTGTTCCAAGCAATTTGATACAAGTGTGTGTGATTGAATTGGTGTTCCTGAAATTTTGCTCAATTGAAATATTAGATTTATCATATTAAGTATGAATATTGTTGAATTGTGAATTATGTCAAAATTAGGAATCAAAGGATCAAAATCCAACAATCTCCCCCTTTTTGGCATAATTGACAATTCATACAATTGTAACTTGAGCATATCAAACCATTTCAAAATCATACCAAAGAAATCAATTTATAGCATTAAATATGTACCAAATCAGAGCATCAGAGTATGTGAGTATTATTACATTATTAAGTAACAAGGCAAAAAAAACATCATCAGAACATCAGATTCTCCCCTTAATAATGCAACAACAAGCATATTATCAAGTTATAATTTTTTATCTCCCCCTTTTTGGCATAATTGACAATTCATACAATTGTAACTTGAGCATATCAAACCATTTCAAAATCATACCAAAGAAATCAATTTATAGCATTAAATATGTACCAAATCAGAGCATCAGAGTATGTGAGTATTATTACATTATTAAGTAACAAGGCAAAAAAAACATCATCAGAACATCAGATTCTCCCCTTAATAATGCAACAACAAGCATATTATCAAGTTATCAAGTTATAATTTTTCTCCCCCTTTGTCAATTAAGACAAAAAAGCAGAAAACAAAACCTCCCCCTATGTTAAAGAACATAAGCATAGGAATAGAGATCATATAACTTGTATATCAGATCAGAAAAAAAAATATCAGAGCAATTTCTGAGCATGACAGTTGATTAAGATAACTGAATGTAAACAACATGTGCAATGCATCAGATTAATCAAACAGATATGCAACAGATGTAGTATGGCAATATTTATATGATAACAATTAATAAATTTGCTCATACATATATTAATAATAAAATATAAAACAGCAAAACAGCAAGCCAAACAAAATAAGACATCACAAATAAGGAACTTGACAATCTAATCTCCTAAAGTGGGCTGGTTCTCACTATCATCCAGGGGAGAGGTAGAGACCGCTGTATTACCCTCAGCAGGTGTCTCCTCACCGTGAGTCGCAGACCGATCTAGAGGATCTGGCTGTGGTTCCTCAGTTGCTTGTCGACCAATATGCGCTATGTCTTCAAAAGATAGCTTGAGACCTAGGTGCGTTTGAATTGCAGCAACATCCTGAACAACTGATTTCAGGGATGTTTGGATGGATGTCAAAGTAGCTTCCATCCTTGCATTAGACTCTAGTATCTTGGCGTTTTGTTCCATCTGAGCTGCCATAAATTCCATCAGTTTTGCAACATATGCAGGAGTCTCAGCTGCTGATTCAGATGCTTGTGGAGGAGTTGGTTCAACATTTGGCATTGGTCTAATCCAAATATTATCTACTTTCTTCAGTTTCATCTGATTCACAATTGCTTCGCCGAAGATGAGTGTAGTCTTTGCAGATTCTTCATTCAAAAACGATACCTTGAAGTGCTTGAGAACCTTTGTAACCAACTGCGGATAAGGCAACATGAGCTTACTGTGTGAAGCGTCTAACATGTGCCTTAGCACAATCCATGTCCAACTCATCTTAAGTTCTTTGGACAATCCCATAACAGTATAATATCAAGCTTCTGAACAACCGCGTGATTTCCTGATCGAGGTACAAGCATTCTTGTTAATGTATACATGAGCATGCGTTGTTGTACCTTCATCTGACCAATTGGCAATGAGATGGTTTCCACAAAACCATCAATCATAATGTCTTTCACTGCCGTGTGCCTGTCCAGCGATGCTTCCCAACCTTCGTCAGCTGCATCCGCATCAGAACTGCCGTCTATTGATTGTCCGTGAAATGGCAATCCTGTCAATTCAGCAAAATCTTCAAAAGACATTGATAACTTTTTACCTTTAACCTAAGTTTTGAATCCGTCATCAGTGAGCTTGAAATTTGCGTAAAATTCCCGTATCAGTTTCGGATAGCTGTCCAAAATAGATGAAAGAAAACCTTCAAGACCATGAAATCTCAGATGACCTTGGAATGTGAAGCCTTCTGTATCAAAGAAACCAAAGTCCAGGGTTCTGCCTTCATGAATTTTCCGTTTAAGAAACTCTGCTGGAATGGTAACTTCTACATCCTTATCTTTAGGTGCTGGAGTTTTCTTCGGTGGGGGTGATGTAACTGGCTTCTTTTTCTTCTGAGCAATTTCTTTCATAGCATCTGCCAAAAGCTTCTCACTTGGTGGTTCCTTCCTTTTCTTGATCTTTTCTGGAATAGGAGCAGGAGCCTTGCCCTTGTCTTTGGCAAGAATCTTGTGAGTAGGAATAGAAATTCTCTTAGACACAGTAGGTGGCGGTGAAGGAGTTTCACTGGTGGAAGATGATGAAGGTGAAGGAGTATGTGCTTGTGTTTGTTTCACTCGAGCCATTGTTGCAAATAGAAGAGGTGAGTGAAGATAGAGTTCAGATATAATGCAGATATCAGTTGCAGAGACAGAGGAAGAAGATAAAGCAGAGAAAGAAATGTAGAAATCTGGGCTTAAACAGTGAAGAAATCGATTTAGACCTGTTCCTTTTTATACTTTTACCCTTATCAATCGATTGCCAAATCGATTTGTTTACCGTTACACCGAATCCTTAATCGATTGTGTAATTATGATGTCCAACGGCTAGTAAAGAAATTCGCAACGGTCATTTTCCTAATCGATTGCCAAATCGATTTTCCGTTTTACTAAATCGATGTCCAAATCGATTGTCCCAAAAATTCAAATACTGAACACTGAATCAATCGATTTCCAAATCGATGCTCGGGATTTTTACAAAATATTTCCAAAAACTCTGAAGTCTGGGCTAACCAAATCGATTTCCAAATCGATTTTATAAACAAACAAAGACCAAACTCGAAATCGATTAATCAATCGATTTAAACAAAAAACTTCTGATTAACTGCCTTTGACTCTTTTCCTTTGTTATCAATACAGCTTGGTTGACCAATCTTTCTTCATTTAATCTTCATTTAATGTTAATGACAAGATTCTCATACTTGTCTCATTTCACGTCTCTTGAGCATCCACTTTCAAATATCAATCTTGCTTGGTGGATGTCAAGTACACCTCACTGTCAGATTCTGAATTAGTGTGAGCCATGAGACATAAATTCACTTCTTCTTCATTCGAAGAGGCAGAGGACTCATCATTATCGTTGTCACTCCATGCAATATATGCTCTTTTGGCTTTGTGAGCTCTATTCTTGTTCTTCATTTTGTAGCATTCCGACTTTGTGTGACCAATCTTACCACATTCATAGCAAGTAACTGTCTTGATGTCACTAGTCTTAGAGCTGGATGGTTTTCTGAATTTGCTATCTTTCTTCTTCAGAAACTTCTTAAATTTCTTGACAAGTGATTCGATTTCAGTTCCTTCATTTTCACTGCTGGATCCATCTGAGTAGCTATCGGATTCAAGTTTAGATTGCTTTGCTTGAACCTTCAGAGACAAACCTTTCTTTCTCCTGCTTTCCATTTCGGATTCATCCAGTCGTTGTAATTCCATTTCATGTTCCCTCAATTTACCAAATAAAGTTGTTGTCGTCATCTTCGCTAGATCTTTAGACTCAGCTATTGCGGTAATCTTGGGCTGCCATTCTCTGGTTAAACATCTCATAATCTTTCCGATCTGCTGTTCGTTATCCACATATTTTCCTAGTGCATGCAGGTTGTTGACAATGTGTGTGAATCTTGTTTGCAAATCACTGATTGACTCTTCTTTCTTCATGCTAAATAATTCATATTCGTGCATGAGCGTATTCACGCGAGCTCTCTTAACATCAGTAGTACCTTCATGAGTTTCTTGGAGGATGTCCCACATCTCTTTTGCTGATTTGCAATTGGATACTCTAAAGAACTCTTCTGCACATAGGGCTGATGTGATTATGTTCTTCGCCTTCGCATTGAAACCAACCTTCTTTTTGTCTTCATCGGACCAGTCGGCTCTAGGCTTTAAGATCATTGAATCATTCGTTCCTGCAATCTTGGGGATATATGGACCGTTTTCAACAGCATCAAGGATGTCTATGCCACTTGCTTCCAGGAATATCAGCATTCTTTGCTTCCAGTACATGTAGGCTGTACCGTTGAAAGCTGGTGGTCGTGCTAACGAAGCGCCTTCTCCCAGAACGTCAGTCGAGGCCATCTTCTTATAAGTGTTACCTCTCAAGAAGTTAGCTCTGATACCAATTGTTGGTATCAATGACCTCGCAATAACAGAAAATATATCAGTTTTCTTTACCAAATTAATCAGTATCAAGTGCACAGCGGAATTTAAATTTTGAGGCATACAAAGTTAGCAATATAGAAAATTAAAGAGAGAGAGTTAGAGAAGAAAACACAGAGATTTATCCTGGTTCGGTTGTCCACAACAACCTACGTCCAGTCCTGAAAATCCAATCGGATTTCAGATTTTCTTCTCCTCAATAGAAAGAATCAATTACAAGATTGTCCAGTTTCCTCCCTGAAACCTATCTATCTTAATGATCTCTTTCCTATTGAATACCCTCTGATCCTTGTAGATACTCGTCAACCTATCAAAGAATCACAGTGCGACTCTTTCTTGTTGAACACTCTTCACCCAAGAAAGTAGCCACCAGTTTCTAGCTGGCTTTCTATCAAACCCTTTGATCCTTGTAGACAATCGTCAGCCTAACACAAAATCAAAGTACGACTCTTTCTTGTTGAGACCTCTCACCCAAGAAAGTAGCCACCAGTTTCTAGCTGGATTTTCAACGTTCGTTTTGGTTCAAAGATTTATTACAGAATGAATAAAAGATGTAAAACAAAAGGGTCTTCAATCTTTATGAATGTTGCTCCTCACAATTCTGGATATTCATGGATTGTTCTTGAGCACATTATCATTTCTCTTAGATTGTCAACAAACTGTATTGAGATCTGTAATCACAATTATGAAGTTGTTAGTTTGTTGTTATGAACAGTTTTGAGAGCATATGAGAAATTATGAAAGTTATGAAATGTTATGAAAAAGTTATGAGAATAAAGATTGAAAGACATCTTATATAGTTTCTGAAAAACCAACTACGCAATCGATTTCCCAATCGATTTTGTAAAGTTATAAATGGTGCTAAATCGATTTGCCAATCGATTATCGCGAGTCTTGGTTTTCTTTAATCTTGAAACTATACAAGCTAATCGATTTACCAATCGATTCTTTAAAAAACTACTTTTCAGTAGAACAAGTCCAGACTTGCATAAATCAATTTCCTAATCGATTGCTGGGAAACTCTTTTAATAAAAGTAACTTCAATCGATTACTCAATCGATTTGCCAAATCTCAGAGTCGATGTATAAACATAGAGAGTCGATTTGGTCACAATCTCAGAGTTCACTGTGTTTTCAAAAAGTTTATTTCAATCGATTTGCCAATCGATTGTTTTTCAAAATAGTGGCTCAGTTTTTTGATGTCAATCGATTCGTCAATCGATTGGATTCAAAACAGTGACTCAGTTTTAATGTCAATCGATTTGCCAATCGATTTAATTCAAAACAGTGACTCAGTTATTTGATGTCAATCGACTTGTCAATCGCTTTGGTAGCATGTTCCTGAAAAGTTTTTACCTGGTGTTTAGTTCAATCGATTTCCCAATCGATTGCAAACCAAACTATATCAAGATTGAAAGTGTTAACAATAGATTGTCCAATCGATTGTATTTGTCACAGGTGAGGTTATTTTTCAAATGATACTTTGTCAATCGATTTGCCAATCGATTTCCTCAGCACTGGAGTGCCACTGTGACTCATCCAATCGATTTACCAATCGAGGTGTTACCATCAGGTTTAATTTGTGAAATGTTCAATCGATTGCTCAATCGATTACTCTCCAAATCAGAGGCTACTGACTTGTGCAGTTTTCATTTTTAATTAAGCTAATCGATTGCCTAATCGATTTCACATTTACAAACACTTAAGATTTCTTACACCCTTGTTATGCAATCGATTTCCCAATCGATTTACATAGTCAGAATTCAACTTTTGTTGATTTCTTGTGTTCCAAGCAATTTGATACAAGTGTGTGTGATTGAATTGGTGTTCCTGAAATTTTGCTCAATTGAAATATTAGATTTTATCATATTAAGTATGAATATTGTTGAATTGTGAATTATGTCAAAATTAGGAATCAAACGATCAAAATCCAACACAAAAATGACCTAAATATTCATCCAATGACACAAATCAACTTGTGCGATGCACAAGATCGGTTAAAAAACCCTAATTGGACATGAATAAGCTTAGGGAGGACGAAAATGACCTAAATGTTCATCCAATTACATAAATGAACTTATTGGATGCACACAAGATGGGTAAAAACCCTAGTTGCACAAGAATAAGCCTAGGGAGGACGAAAATGACCTAAATGTTCATCGAATTACACAAATGAACTTATTGGATGCACAAGATTGGTTAAAAACCCTAATTGCAAAAGAATACGCCAAGGGAGGACGAAAATGACCTAAATATTCATCCAATGACACAAATGAACTTATGGGATGCACAAGATTGGTTAAAAACCCTAATTGGACAAGAATAATCATAGGGAGGACGAAAATGGCCTAAATGTTCATCCAATGACACAAATGAACTTATTGGATGCACAAGATTGGTTAAAAACCCTAATTGGGCAAGAATAAGCCTAGGGAGGACGAAAATGACTTAAATGTTAATCCAATGACACAAATGAACTTATGGGATGCACAAGAATGGTTAAAAACACTAATTGGAAAAGAATAAGCCTAGGGAGGACGAAAATGACCTGAATGTTCATCCAATGACACAAATGAACTTATTGGATGCACAAGATTGGTTAAAAACCCTAATTGGACAAGAATTAGCCTAGGGAGGACGAAAATGACCTAAATGTTCATCCAATGACACAAATGAACCTATTGGATGCACAAGATTGGTTAAAAACCCTTATTGGAAAAGAATAAGCCTAGGGAGGACGAAAATGACCTAAATGTTCATCCAATGACACAAATGAACTTATTGGATGCACAAGATTGGTTAAAAACCCTAATTGGACAAGAATAAGCCTAGGGAGGACGAAAATGACCTAAATGTTCATCCAATGACACAAATGAACTTATTGGATGCACAAGATTGGTTAAAAACCCTAATTGGACAAGAATAAGCCTAGGGAGGACGAAAATGACCTAAATGTTCATCCAATGACACAAATGAACTTATTGGATGCACAAGATTGGTTAAAAACCCTAATTGAACAAGAATAAGCCTAGGGAGGACGAAAATGACCTAAATGTTCATCCAATGACACAAATGAACTTATTGGATGCACAAGATTGGTTAAAAACCCTAATTGGACAAGAATAAGCCTAGGGAGGACAAAAATGACCTAAATGTTCATCCAATGACACAAATGAACTTATTGGATGCACAAGATTGGTTAAAAACCCTAATTGGACAAGAATAAGCCTAGGGAGGACGAAAATGACCTAAATGTTCATCCAATGACACAAATGAACTTATTGGATGCACAAGATTGGTTAAAAACCCTAATTGGACAAGAATAAGCCTAGGGAGGACGAAAATGACCTAAATGTTCATCCAATGACACAAAATGAACTTATTGGATGCACAAGATTGGTTAAAAACCCTAATTGGACAAGAATAAGCCTAGGGAGGACGAAAATGACCTAAATGTTCATCCAATGACACAAATGAACTTATGGATGCACAAGATGGTTAAAAACCCTAATTGGACAAGAATAAGCCTAGGGAGGACGAAAATGACCTAAATGTTCATCCAATGACACAAATGAACTTATTGGATGCACAAGATTGGTTAAAAAACCCTAATTGGACAAGAATAAGCCTAGGGAGGACGAAAATGACCTAAATGTTCATCCAATGACACAAATGAACTTATTGGATGCATCCAAGATTGGTTAAAAACCCTAATTGGACAAGAATAAGCCTAGGGAGGACGAAAATGACCTAAATGTTCATCCAATGACACAAATGAACTTATTGGATGCACAAGATTGGTTAAAAACCCTAATTGGACAAGAATAAGCCTAGGGAGGACGAAAATGACCTAAATGTTCATCCAATGACACAAATGAACTTATTGGATGCACAAGATTGGTTAAAAACCCTAATTGGACAAGAATAAGCCTAGGGAGGACGAAAATGACCTAAATGTTCATCCAATGACACAAATGAACTTATTGGATGCACAAGATTGGTTAAAAACCCTAATTGGACAAGAATAAGCCTAGGGAGGACGAAAATGACCTAAATGTCATCCAATGACACAAATGAACTTATTGGATGCACAAGATTGGTTAAAAACCCTAATTGGACAAGAATAAGCCTAGGGAGGACGAAAATGACCTAAATGTTCATCCAATGACACAAATGAACTTATTGGATGCACAAGATTGGTTAAAAACCCTAATTGGACAAGAATAAGCCTAGGGAGGACGAAAATGACCTAAATGTTCATCCAATGACACAAATGAACTTATTGGATGCACAAGATTGGTTAAAAACCCTAATTGGACAAGAATAAGCCTAGGGAGGACGAAAATGACCTAAATGTTCATCCAATGACACAAATGAACTTATTGGATGCACAAGATTGGTTAAAAACCTAATTGGACAAGAATAAGCCTAGGGAGGACGAAAATGACCTAAATGTTCATCCAATGACACAAATGAACTTATTGGATGCACAAGATTGGTTAAAAACCCTAATTGGACAAGAATAAGCCTAGGGAGGACGAAAATGACCTAAAATGTTCATCCAATGACACAAATGAACTTATGGATGCACAAGATTGGTTAAAAACCCTAATTGGACAAGAATAAGCCTAGGGAGGACGAAAATGACCTAAATGTTCATCCAATGACACAAATGAACTTATTGGATGCACAAGATTGGTTAAAAACCCTAATTGGACAAGAATAAGCCTAGGGAGGACGAAAATGACCTAAATGTTCATCCAATGACACAAATGAACTTATTGGATGCACAAGATTGGTTAAAAACCCTAATTGGACAAGAATAAGCCTAGGGAGGACGAAAATGACCTAAATGTTCATCCAATGACACAAATGAACTTATTGGATGCACAAGATTGGGTTAAAAACCCTAATTTGGACAAGAATAAGCCTAGGGAGGACGAAAATGACCTAAATGTTCATCCAATGACACAAATGAACTTATTGGATGCACAAGATTGGTTAAAAACCCTAATTGGACAAGAATAAGCCTAGGGAGGACGAAAATGACCTAAATGTTCATCCAATGACACAAATGAACTTATTGGATGCACAAGATTGGTTAAAAACCCTAATTGGACAAGAATAAGCCTAGGGAGGACGAAAATGACCTAAATGTTCATCCAATGACACAAATGAACTTATTGGATGCACAAGATTGGTTAAAAACCCTAATTGGACAAAGAATAAGCCTGACGAAAATGACCTAAATGTTCATCCAATGACACAAATGAAATTATTGGATGCACAAGATTGGTTAAAAACCCTAATTGCAACAAGAATAAGCCTAGGGAGGACGAAAATGACCTAAATGTTCATCCAATGACACAAATGAACTTATTGGATGCACAAGATTGGTTAAAAACCCTAATTGGACAAGAATAAGCCTAGGGAGGACGAAAATGACCTAAATGTTCATCCAATGACACAAATGAACTTATTGGATGCACAAGATTGGTTAAAAACCCTAATTGGACAAGAATAAGCCTAGGGAGGACGAAAATGACCTAAATGTTCATCCAATGACACAAATGAACTTATTGGATGCACAAGATTGGTTAAAAAACCCTAATTGGACAAGAATAAGCCTAGGGAGGACGAAATGACCTAAATGTTCATCCAATGACACAAATGAACTTATTGGATGCACAAGATTGGTTAAAAACCCTAATTGGACAAGAATAAGCCTAGGGAGGACGAAAATGACCTAAATGTTCATCCAATGACACAAATGAACTTATTGGATGCACAAGATTGGTTAAAAACCCTAATTGGACAAGAATAAGCCTAGGGAGGACGAAAATGACCTAAATGTTCATCCAATGACACAAATGAACTTATTGGATGCACAAGATTGGTTAAAAACCCTAATTGGACAAGAATAAGCCTAGGGAGGACGAAAATGACCTAAATGTTCATCCAATGACACAAACACACTTATTGGATGCACAAGATTGGTTAAAAACCCTAATTGGACAAGAATAAGCCTAGGGAGGACGAAAATGACCTAAATGTTCATCCAATGACACAAATGAACTTATTGGATGCACAAGATTGGTTAAAAACCCTAATTGGACAAGAATAAGCCTAGGGAGGACGAAAATGACCTAAATGTTCATCCAATGACACAAAAATGAACTTATTGGATGCACAAGATTGGTTAAAAACCCTAATTGGACAAGAATAAGCCTAGGGAGGACGAAAATGACCTAAATGTTCATCCAATGACACAAATGAACTTATTGGATGCACAAGATTGGTTAAAAACCCTAATTGGACAAGAAATAAGCCTAGGGAGGACGAAAATGACCTAAATGTTCATCCAATGACACAAATGAACTTATTGGATGCACAAGATTGGTTAAAAACCCTAATTGGACAAGAATAAGCCTAGGGAGGACGAAAATGACCTAAATGTTCATCCAATGACACAAATGAACTTATTGGATGCACAAGATTGGTTAAAAACCCTAATTGGACAAGAATAAGCCTAGGGAGGACGAAAATGACCTAAATGTTCATCCAATGACACAAATGAACTTATTGGATGCACAAGATTGGTTAAAAACCCTAATTGGACAAGAATAAGCCTAGGGAGGACGAAAATGACCTAAATGTTCATCCAATGACACAAATGAACTTATTGGATGCACAAGATTGGTTAAAAACCTAATTGGACAAAGAATAAGCCTAGGGAGGACGAAAATGACCTAAATGTTCATCCAATGACACAAATGAACTTATTGGATGCACAAGATTGGTTTAAAAACCCTAATTGGACAAGAATAAGCCTAGGGAGGACGAAAATGACCTAAATGTTAATCCAATGACACAAATGAACTTATTGGATGCACAAGATTGGTTAAAAACCCTAATTGGACAAGAATAAGCCTAGGGAGGACGAAAATGACCTAAATGTTCATCAATGACACAAATGAACTTATTGGATGCACAAGATTTGGTTAAAAACCCTAATTGGACAAGAATAAGCCTAGGGAGGACGAAAATGACCTAAATGTTCATCCAATGACACAAATGAACTTATTGGATGCACAAGATTGGTTTAAAACCCTAATTGGACAAGAATAAGCCTAGGGAGGACGAAAAATGACCTAAATGTTCATCAATGACACAAATGAACTTATTGGATGCACAAGATTGGTTAAAAACCCTAATTGGACAAGAATAAGCCTAGGGAGGACGAAAATGACCTAAATGTTCATCCAATGACACAAATGAACTTTATTGGATGCACAAGATTGGTTAAAAACCCTAATTGGACAAGAATAAGCCTAGGGAGGACGAAAATGACCTAAATGTTCATCCAATGACACAAATGAACTTATTGGATGCACAAGATTGGTTAAAAACCCTAATTGGACAAGAATAAGCCTAGGGAGGACGAAAATGACCTAAATGTTCATCCAATGACACAAATGAACTTATTGGATGCACAAGATTGGTTAAAAACCCTAATTGGACAAGAATAAGCCTAGGGAGGACGAAAATGACCTAAATGTTCATCCAATGACACAAATGAACTTATTGGATGCACAAGATTGGTTAAAAACCCTAATTGGACAAGAATAAGCCTAGGGAGGACGAAAATGACCTAAATGTTCATCCAATGACACAAATGAACTTTTGGGATGCACAAGATTGGTTAAAAAACCCTAATTGACAAAAGAATAAGCCTAGGAGGACGAAAATGACCTAAATGTTCATCCAATGACACAAAAACAACTATTGGATGCACAAGATTGGTTAAAACCTAATGAATAAGCCTAGGGAGGACGAAAATGACCTAAATGTTAATCATCCAATGACACAAATGAACTTATTGGATGCACAAGATTGGTTAAAAACCCTAATTGGACAAGAATAAGCCTAGGGAGGACGAAAATGACCTAAAATGTTCATCCAATGACACAAATGAACTTATTGGATGCACAAGATTGGTTAAAAACCCTAATTGGACAAGAATAAGCCTAGGGAGGACGAAAATGACCTAAATGTTCATCCAATGACACACAAATGAACTTATGGATGCACAAGATTGGTTAAAAACCCTAATTGGACAAGAATAAGCCTAGGGAGGACGAAAATGACCTAAATGTTCATCCAATGACACAAACACACTTATTGGATGCACAAGATTGGTTAAAAACCCTAATTGGACAAGAATAAGCCTAAGGAGGACGAAAATGACCTAAATGTTCATCCAATGACACAAATGAACTTATTGGATGCACAAGATTGGTTAAAAACCCTAAATTGGACAAGAATAAGCCTAGGGAGGACGAAAATGACCTAAATGTTCATCCAATGACACAAATGAACTTATTGGATGCACAAGATTGGTTAAAAACCCTAATTGGACAAGAATAAATAGGACGAAAAGGACCGAAAATGACCAATAACACAAATGTTCATCCACATGACACAAATGAACAAGAATAAGCCTATTGACGAAAATGCACAAGATTCATCCAATGACACAAAACCTATTGGATGCACAAGACAAGAAAAACCCTAATTGGACAAGAAATAAAAGGGAGGACGAAAATGACCTAAATGTTCATCCAATGACACAAATGAACTTATTGGATGCACAAGATTGGTTAAAAACCCTAATTGGACAAGAATAAGCCTAGGGAGGACGAAAATGACCTAAATGTTCATCCAATGACACAAATGAACTTATTGGATGCACAAGATTGGTTAAAAACCCTAATTGGACAAGAATAAGCCTAGGGAGGACGAAAATGACCTAAATGTTCATCCAATGACACAACAAATGACTTATTGGATGCACAAGATTGGTTAAAAACCCTAATTGGACAAGAATAAGCCTAGGGAGGACGAAAATGACCTAAATGTTCATCCAATGACACAAATGAACTTATTGGATGCACAAGATTGGTTAAAAACCCTAATTGGACAAGAATAAGCCTAGGGAGGACGAAAATGACCTAAATGTTCATCCAATGACACAAATGAACTTATTGGATGCACAAGATTGGTTAAAAACCCTAATTGGACAAGAATAAGTCTAGGGAGGACGAAAATGACCTAAATGTTCATCCAATGACACAAATGAACTTATGGATGCACAAGATTGGTTAAAAACCCTAATTGGACAAGAATAAGCCTAGGGAGGACGAAAATGACCTAAATGTTCATCCAAATGACACAAATGAACTTATTGGATGCACAAGATTGGTTAAAAACCCTAATTGGACAAGAATAAGCCTAGGGAGGACGAAAATGACCTAAATGTTCATCCAATGACACAAATGAACTTATTGGATGCACAAGATTGGTTAAAAACCCTAATTGGACAAGAATAAGAATAAAATGACCTAAATGTTCATCCAATGACACAAATGAAAATGGATGCACAAGATTGGTTAAAAACCCTAATTGGACAAGAATTTAAATGTCATCCCAATGACACAAATGACTTATTGGATGCACAAGATTGGTTAAAAACCCTAATTGGACAAGAATAAGCCTAGGGAGGACGAAAATGACCTAAATGTTCATCCAATGACACAAATGAACTTATTGGATGCACAAGATTGGTTAAAAACCCTAATTGGACAAGAATAAGCCTAGGGAGGACGAAAATGACCTAAATGTTCATCCAATGACACAAATGAACTTATTGGATGCACAAGATTGGTTAAAAACCCTAATTGGACAAGAATAAGCCTAGGGACGAAAATGACCTAAATGTTGATCCTAAATGTTCATCCAAATAAGACACACAAATGAACTTATTGGATGCACAAATTGGTTTAAAAACCCTAATTGACAAGAATAACCTAGGGAGGACGAAAATGACCTAAATGTTAATCCAATGCACAAATGATTGATGCACAAGATTGGTTAAAAAACCCTAATTGGACAAGAATAAGCCTAGGGAGGACGAAAATGACCTAAATGGATTCCAATGACACAAATGAACTTATTGGATGCACAAGATTGGTTAAAAACCCTAATTGGACAAGAATAAGCCTAGGGAGGACGAAAATGACCTAAATGTTCATCCAATGACACACAATGAACTTATTGGATGCACAAGATTGGTTAAAAACCCTAATTGGACAAGAAATAAGCCTAGGGAGGACGAAAATGACCTAAATGTTCATCCAATGACACAAATGAACTTATTGGATGCACACAAGATTGGTTAAAAACCCTAATTGGACAAGAATAAGCCTAGGAGGACGAAAATGACCTAAATGTTCATCCAATGACACAAATGAACTTATGGATGCACAAGATTGGTTAAAACAAACCCTATTGGACAAGAATAAGCCTAGGGAGGACGAAAATGACCTAAATGTTCATCCAATGACACAATGGATGCACAAGATGGTTAAAAACCTATTGGACAAGAATAAGCCTAGGGAGGTTAATGACCTAATTCATCCAATGACACAAATAAGATGCACAAGATTGGTTAAAAAACCCTAATTGGACAAGATGACCTAAGGATGAAAATCATCCTAAATGTTCATCCAATGACAAAATGAACTTATTGGATGCACAAGATTGGTTTAAAACCCCTAATTGGACAAGAATAAGCCTAGGGAGGACGAAAATGACCTAAATGTTCATCCAATGACACAAATGAACTTATTGGATGCACAAGATTGGTTAAAAACCCTAATGGACAAGAAAGAATAAGCCTAGGGAGGACGAAAATGACCTAAATGTTCATCCAATGACACAAATGAACTTATTGGATGCACAAGATTGGTTAAAAACCCTAATTGGGACAAGAATAAGCCTAGGGAGGACGAAAATGACCTAAATGTTTCATCCAATGACACAAATGAACTTATTTATTGGATGCACAAGATTGGTTAAAACCCTAATTGGACAAGAATAAGCCTAGGGAGGACGAAAATGACCTAAATGTTCATCCAATGACACAAATGAACCTATTGGATGCACAAGATTGGTTAAAAAACCCTAATTGGACAAGAATAAGCCTAGGGAGGACGAAAATGACTAAATGTTCATCCAATGACACAAATGAACTTATTGGATGCACAAGATTGGTTTAAAAACCCTAATTGGACAAGAATAAGCCTAGGGAGGACGAAAATGACCTAAATGTTCATCCAATGACACAAATGAACTTATTGGATGCACAAGATTGGTTAAAAACCCTAATTGGACAAGAATAAGCCTAGGGAGGACGAAAATGACCTAAATGTTCCAATCCAATGACACAAATGAACTTATTGGATGACACAAGATCATGGGTTAAAAACCCTAATTGGACAAGAATAAGCCTAGGGAGGACGAAAATGACTAAATGTTCATCCAATGACACAAATGAACTTATTGGATGCACAAGATTGGTTAAAAACCCTAATTGGACAAGAATAAGCCTAGGGAGGACGAAAATGACCTAAATGTTTCATCCAATGACACAAATGAACTTATTGGATGCACAAGATTGGTTAAAAACCCTAATTGGACAAGAATAAGCCTAGGGAGGACGAAAATGACCTAAATGTTCATCCAATGACACAAATGAACTTATTGGATGCACAAGATTGGTTAAAAACCCTAATTGGACAAGAATAAGCCTAGGGAGGACGAAAATGACCTAAATGTTCATCCAATGACACAAATGAACTTATTGGATGCACAAGATTGGTTAAAAACCCTAATTGGACAAGAATAAGCCTAGGGAGGACGAAAATGACCTAAATGTTCATCCAATGACACAAATGAACTTATTGGATGCACAAGATTGGTTAAAAACCCTAATTGGACAAGAATAAGCCTAGGGAGGACGAAAATGACCTAAATGTTCATCCAATGACACAAAATGAACTATTGGATGCACAAGATTGGTTAAAAACCCTAATTGGACAAGAATAAGCCTAGGGAGGACGAAAATGACCTAAATGTTCATCCAATGACACAAATGAACTTATTTGGATGCACAAGATTGGTTAAAAACCCTAATTGGACAAGAATAAGCCTAGGGAGGACGAAAATGACCTAAATGTTCATCCAATGACACAAATGAACTTATTGGATGCACAAGATTGGTTAAAAACCCTAATTGGACAAGAATAAGCCTAGGGAGGACGAAAATGACCTAAATGTTCATCCAATGACACAAATGAACTTATTGGATGCACAAGATTGGTTAAAAACCCTAATTGGACAAGAATAAGCCTAGGGAGGACGAAAATGACCTAAATGTTCATCCAATGACACAAATGAACTTATTGGATGCACAAGATTGGTTAAAAACCCTAATTGGACAAGAATAAGCCTAGGGAGGACGAAAATGACCTAAATGTTCATCCAATGACACAAATGAACTTATTGGATGCACAAGATTGGTTAAAAACCCTAATTGGACAAGAATAAGCCTAGGGAGGACGAAAATGACCTAAATGTTCATCCAATGACACAAATGAACTTATTGGATGCACAAGATTGGTTAAAAACCCTAATTGGACAAGAATAAGCCTAGGGAGGACGAAAATGACCTAAATGTTCATCCAATGACACAAATGAACTTATTGGATGCACAAGATTGGTTAAAAACCCTAATTGGACAAGAATAAGCCTAGGGAGGACGAAAATGACCTAAATGTTCATCCAATGACACAAACAACTTATTGGATGCACAAGATTGGTTAAAAACCCTAATTGGACAAGAATAAGCCTAGGGAGGACGAAAATGACCTAAATGTTCATCCAATGACACAAATGAACTTATTGGATGCACAAGATTGGTTAAAAACCCTAATTGGACAAGAATAAGTCTAGGGAGGACGAAAATGACCTAAATGTTCATCCAATGACACAAAACACCTATTGGATGCACAAGATTGGTTAAAAACCCTAATTGGACAAGAATAAACCTAGGGAGGACGAAAATGACCTAAATGTTCATCCAATGACACAAATGAACTTATTGGATGCACAAGATTGGTTAAAAACCCTAATTGGACAAGAATAAGCCTAGGGAGGACGAAAATGACCTAAATGTTCATCCAATGACACAAACACACTTATTGGATGCACAAGATTGGTTAAAAACCCTAATTGGACAAGAATAAGCCTAGGGAGGACGAAAATGACCTAAATGTTCATCCAATGACACAAATGAACTTATTGGATGCACAAGATTGGTTAAAAACCCTAATTGGACAAGAATAAGCCTAGGGAGGACGAAAATGACCTAAATGTTCATCCAATGACACAAATGAACTTATTGGATGCACAAGATTGGTTAAAAACCCTAATTGGACAAGAATAAGCCTAGGGAGGACGAAAATGACCTAAATGTTTCATCCAATGACACAAATGAACTTATTGGATGCACAAGATTGGTTAAAAACCCTAATTGGACAAGAATAAGCCTAGGGAGGACGAAAATGACCTAAATGTTCATCCAATGACACAAATGAACTTATTGGATGCACAAGATTGTTAAAAACCCTAATTGGACAAGAATAAGCCTAGGAGGACGAAAATGACCTAAATGTTCATCCAATGACACAAATGAACTTATTGGATGCACAAGATTGGTTAAAAACCCTAATTGGACAAGAATAAGTCTAGGGAGGACGAAAATGACCTAAATGTTCATCCAATGACACACAAACACACTTATTGGATGCACAAGATTGGTTAAAAACCCTAATTGGACAAGAATAAGCCTAGGGAGGACGAAAATGACCTAAATGTTTATCCAATGACACAAATGAACTTATTGCATGCACAAGATTGGTTAAAAACCTTAATTGGACAAAATTAAGTCTATGGAGGACGAAAATGACCTAAATGTTCATCCAATGACACAAACACACCTATTGGATGCACAAGATTGGTTAAAAACCCTAATTGGACAAGAATAAGCCTAGGGAGGACGAAAATGACCTAAATGTTCATCCAATGACACAAATGAACTTATTGGATGCACAAGATTGGTTAAAAACCCTAATTGGACAAGAATAAGCCTAGGGAGGACGAAAATGACCTAAATGTTCATCCAATGACACAAATGAACTTATTGGATGCACAAGATTGGTTAAAAACCCTAATTGGACAAGAATAAGCCTAGGGAGGACGAAAATGACCTAAATGTTCATCCAATGACACAAATGAACTTATTGGATGCACAAGATTGGTTAAAAACCCTAATTGGACAAGAATAAGCCTAGGGAGGACGAAAATGACCTAAATGTTCATCCAATGACACAAATGAACTTATTGGATGCACAAGATTGGTTAAAAACCCTAATTGGACAAGAATAAGCCTAGGGAGGACGAAAATGACCTAAATGTTCATCCAATGACACAAATGAACCTATTGGATGCACAAGATTGGTTAAAAACCCTAATTGGACAAGAATAAGCCTAGGGAGGACGAAAATGACCTAAATGTTCATCCAATGACACACAAATGAACTTATTGCATGCACAAGATTGGTTAAAAACCCTAATTGGACAAGAATAAGCCTAGGGAGGACGAAAATGACCTAAATGTTCATCCAATGACACAAATGAACTTATTGGATGCACAAGATTGGTTAAAAACCCTAATTGGACAAGAATAAGCCTAGGGAGGACGAAAATGACCTAAATGTTCATCCAATGACACAAATGAACTTATTGGATGCACAAGATTGGTTAAAAACCCTAATTGGACAAGAATAAGCCTAGGGAGGACGAAAATGACCTAAATGTTCATCCAATGACACAAATGAACTTATTGGATGCACAAGATTGGTTAAAAACCCTAATTGGACAAGAATAAGCCTAGGGAGGACGAAAATGACCTAAATGTTCATCCAATGACACAAATGAACTTATTGGATGCACAAGATTGGTTAAAAACCCTAATTGGACAAGAATAAGTCTAGGGAGGACGAAAATGACCTAAATGTTCATCCAATGACACAAACACACCTATTGGATGCACAAGATTGGTTAAAAACCTAATTGGACAAGAATAAGCCTAGGGAGGACGAAAATGACCTAAATGTTTATCCAATGACACAAATGAACTTATTGCATGCACAAGATTGGTTAAAAACCCTAATTGGACAAGAATAAGTCTAGGGAGGACGAAAATGACCTAAATGTTCATCCAATGACACAAAATGAACTTATTGGATGCACAAGATTGGTTAAAAACCCTAATTGGACAAGAATAAGCCTAGGGAGGACGAAAATGACCTAAATGTTCATCCAATGACACAAATGAACTTATTGGATGCACAAGATTGGTTAAAAACCCTAATTGGACAAGAATAAGCCTAGGGAGGACGAAAATGACCTAAATGTTCATCCAATGACACACAAACACACACTATTGGATGCACAAGATTGGTTAAAAACCCTAATTGGACAAGAATAAGCCTAGGGAGGACGAAAATGACCTAAATGTTCATCCAATGACACAAATGAACTTATTGCATGCACAAGATTGGTTAAAAACCCTAATTGGACAAGAATAAGTCTAGGGAGGACGAAAATGACCTAAATG
Source organism: Cicer echinospermum (assembly GCA_002896215.2). Taxonomy (NCBI): domain Eukaryota; kingdom Viridiplantae; phylum Streptophyta; class Magnoliopsida; order Fabales; family Fabaceae; genus Cicer; species Cicer echinospermum. Next base: position 23,317 of record PGTU02004965.1, read on the forward strand.
TTCATCCAATGACACAAACACACCTATTGGATGCACAAGATTGGTTAAAAACCCTAATTGGACAAGAATAAACCTAGGGAGGACGAAAATGACCTAAATGTTCATCCAATGACACAAATGAACTTATTGGATGCACAAGATTGGTTAAAAACCCTAATTGGACAAGAATAAGCCTAGGGAGGACGAAAATGACCTAAATGTTCATCCAATGACACAAATGAACTTATTGGATGCACAAGATTGGTTAAAAAACCCTAATTGGACAAGAATAAGCCTAGGGAGGACGAAAATGACCTAAATGTTCATCCAATGACACAAATGAACTTATTGGATGCACAAGATTGGTTTAAAAAACCCTAATTGGACAAGAATAAGCCTAGGGAGGACGAAAATGACCTAAATGTTCATCCAATGACACAAATGAACTTATTGGATGCACAAGATTGGTTAAAAACCCTAATTGGACAAGAATAAGCCTAGGGAGGACGAAAATGACCTAAATGTTCATCCAATGACACAAATGAACTTATTGGATGCACAAGATTGGTTAAAAACCCTAATTGGACAAGAATAAGCCTAGGGAGGACGAAAATGACCTAAATGTTCATCCAATGACACAAATGAACTTATTGCATGCACAAGATTGGTTAAAAACCCTAATTGGACAAGAATAAGTATAGGGAGGACGAAAATGACCTTAAATGTTCATCCAATGACACAAACACTTATTGGATGCACAAGATTGGTTTAAAAACCTAATTGGACAAGAATAACGCCTATGGAGGACGAAAATGACCAAAATGTTAATCCAATGACACAAATGAACTTATTGGATGCACAAGATTGGTTAAAAACAATAATTGGACAAAATTAAGTCTAGGGAGGAAGAAAAAGACCTAAATGTTCATCTAATGACACAAACACACTTATTGGATGCACAAGATTGGTTAAAAACCCTAAGCAGGACAAGAATAAGCATAGGGAGGACGAAAATGACCTAAATGTTTATCCAATGACACAAATGAACTTATTGCATGCACAAGATTGGTTAAAAACCTTAATTGGACAAAAATAAGTCTATGGAGGACGAAAATGACCTAAATGTTCATCCAATGACACAAAACACACCTATTGGATGCACAAGATTGTTTAAAAACCCTAATTGGACAAGAATAAACCTAGGGAGGACGAAAATGACCTAAATGTTCATCCAATGACACAAAACACACCTATTGGATGCACAAGATTGGTTAAAAACCCTAATTGGACAAGAATAAACCTAGGGAGGACGAAAATGACCTAAATGTTAATCCAATGACACAAATGAACTTATTGGATGCACAAGATTGGTTAAAAACCCTGGACAAGAATTGGACAAGAATAAAAGACCTAGGGAGGACGAAAATGACCTAAATTTAGAATCCAATGACACAAAATGAACTTATCCAATGACACAAATGATGCACAAGATTGGTTAAAAACCCTAATTGGACAAGAATAAGTCTAGGGAGGACGAAAATGACCTAAATGTTCATCCAATGACACAAACACACCTATTGGATGCACAAGATTGGTTAAAAACCCTAATTGGACAAGAATAAGCCTAGGGAGGACGAAAATGACCTAAATGTTAATCCAATGACACAAATGAACTTATTGGATGCACAAGATTGGTTAAAAACCCTAATTGGACAAGAATAAGCCTAGGGAGGACGAAAATGACCTAAATGTTCATCCAATGACACAAATGAACTTATTGGATGCACAAGATTGGTTAAAAACCCTAATTGGACAAGAATAAGCCTAGGGAGGACGAAAATGACCTAAATGTTCATCCAATGATCACAAATGAACTTATTGGATGCACAAGATTGGTTAAAAAACCCTAATTGGACAAGAATAAGCCTAGGGAGGACGAAAATGACTTAAATGTTCATCCAATGACACAAATGAACTTATTGGATGCACAAGAATTGGTTAAAACCCTAATTGGACAAGAATAAGCCTATGGAGGACGAAAATGACCTAAATGTTAATCCAATGACACAAATGAACTTATTGGATGCACAAGATTGGTTTGGACAAAATAAGCCCTAAATGTTAATCCAATGACACAAATGAACTTATTGGATGCACAAGATTGGTTAAAAACCCTAATTGAGAATAAGCCTAAGGACGAAAATGACCTAAATGTTCATCCAATGACACAAATGAACTTATTGGATGCACAAGATTGGTTAAAAACCCTAATTGGACAAGAATAAGCCTAGGGAGGACGAAAATGACCTAAATGTTAATCCAATGACACAAATGAACTTATTGGATGCACAAGATTGGTTAAAAACCCTAATTGGACAAGAATAAGCCTAGGGAGGACGAAAATGACCTAAATGTTAATCCAATGACACAAATGAACTTATTGGATGCACAAGATTGGTTAAAAACCCTAATTGGACAAGAATAAGCCTAGGGAGGACGAAAATGACCTAAATGTTAATCCAATGACACAAATGAACTTATTGGATGCACAAGATTGGTTAAAAACCCTAATTGGACAAGAATAAGCCTAGGGAGGACGAAAATGACCTAAATGTTCATCCAATGACACAAATGAACTTATTGGATGCACAAGATTGGTTAAAAACCCTAATTAGACAAGAATAAGCCTAGGGAGGACGAAAATGACCTAAATGTTAATCCAATGACACAAATGAACTTATTGGATGCACAAGATTGGTTAAAAACCCTAATTGGACAAGAATAAGCCTAGGAGGACGAAAATGACCTAAATGTTAATCCAATGACACAAATGAACTTATTGGATGCACAAGATTGGTTAAAAACCCTAATTGGACAAGAATAAGCCTAGGGAGGACGAAAATGACCTAAATGTTAATCCAATGACACAAATGAACTTATTGGATGCACAAGATTGGTTAAAAACCCTAATTGGACAAGAATAAGCCTAGGGAGGACGAAAATGACCTAAATGTTAATCCAATGACACAAATGAACTTATTGGATGCACAAGATTGGTTAAAAACCCTAATTGGACAAGAATAAGCCTAGGGAGGACGAAAATGACCTAAATGTTAATCCAATGACACAAATGAACTTATTGGATGCACAAGATTGGTTAAAAACCCTAATTGGACAAGAATAAGCCTAGGGAGGACGAAAATGACCTAAATGTTAATCCAATGACACAAATGAACTTATTGGATGCACAAGATTGGTTAAAAACCCTAATTGGACAAGAATAAGCCTAGGGAGGACGAAAATGACCTAAATGTTAATCCAATGACACAAATGAACTTATTGGATGCACAAGATTGGTTAAAAACCCTAATTGGACAAGAATAAGCCTAGGGAGGACGAAAATGACCTAAATGTTCATCCAATGACACAAATGAACTTATTGGATGCACAAGATTGGTTAAAAACCCTAATTGGACAAGAATAAGCCTAGGGAGGACGAAAATGACCTAAATGTTTAATCCAATGACACAAATGAACTTATTGGATGCACAAGATTGGTTAAAAACCCTAATTGGACAAGAATAAGCCTAGGGAGGACGAAAATGACCTAAATGTTAATCCAATGACACAAAAATGAACTTATTGGATGCACAAGATTGGTTAAAAACCCTAATTGGACAAGAATAAGCCTAGCGAGGACGAAAATGACCTAAATGTTAATCCAATGACACAAATGAACTTATTGGATGCACAAGATTGGTTAAAAACCCTAATTGGACAAGAATAAGCCTAGGGAGGACGAAAATGACCTAAATGTTTAATCCAATGACACAAATGAACTTATTGGATGCACAAGATTGGTGGTTAAAAACCCTAATTGGACAAGAATAAGCCTAGGGAGGACGAAAATGACCTAAATGTTAATCCAATGACACAAATGAACTTATTGGATGCACAAGATTGGGTTAAAAACCCTAATTGGACAAGAATAAGCCTAGGGAGGACGAAAATGACCTAATATGTTAATCCAATGACACAAATGAACTTATTGGATGCACAAGATTGGTTAAAAACCCTAATTGGACAAGAATAAGCCTAGGGAGGACGAAAATGACCTAAATGTTAATCCAATGACACAAATGAACTTATTGGATGCACAAGATTGGTTAAAAACCCTAATTGGACAAGAATAAGCCTAGGGAGGACGAAAATGACCTAAATGTTAATCCAATGACACAAATGAACTTATTGGATGCACAAGATTGGTTAAAAACCCTAATTGGACAAGAATAAGCCTAGGGAGGACGAAAATGACCTAAATGTTAATCCAATGACACAAATGAACTTATTGGATGCACAAGATTGGTTAAAAACCCTAATTGGACAAGAATAAGCCTAGGGAGGACGAAAATGACCTAAATGTTAATCCAATGACACAAATGAACTTATTGGATGCACAAGATTGGTTAAAAACCCTAATTGGACAAGAATAAGCCTAGGGAGGACGAAAATGACCTAAATAAATGTTAATCCAATGACACAAATGAACTTATTGGATGCACAAGATTGGTTAAAAACCCTAATTGGACAAGAATAAGCCTAGGGAGGACGAAAATGACCTAAATGTTCATCCAATGACACAAATGAACTTATTGGATGCACAAGATTGGTTAAAAACCCTAATTGGACAAGAATAAGCCTAGGGAGGACGAAAATGACCTAAATGTTCATCCAATGACACAAATGAACTTATTGGATGCACAAGATTGGTTAAAAACCCTAATTGGACAAGAATAAGCCTAGGGAGGACGAAAATGACCTAAATGTTCATCCAATGACACAAATGAACTTATTGGATGCACAAGATTGGTTAAAAACCCTAATTGGACAAGAATAAGCCTAGGGAGGACGAAAATGACCTAAATGTTCATCCAATGACACAAATGAACTTATTGGATGCACAAGATTGGTTAAAAACCCTAATTGGACAAGAATAAGCCTAGGAGGACGAAAATGACCTAAATGTTCATCCAATGACACAAATGAACTTATTGGATGCACAAGATTGGTTAAAAACCCTAATTGGACAAGAATAAGCCTAGGGAGGACGAAAATGACCTAAATGTTAATCCAATGACACAAATGAACTTATTGGATGCACAAGATTGGTTAAAAACCCTAAATTGGACAAGAATAAGCCTAGGGAGGACGAAAATGACCTAAATGTTAATCCAATGACACAAATGAACTTATTGGATGCACAAGATTGGTTAAAAACCCTAATTGGACAAGAATAAGCCTAGCGAGGACGAAAATGACCTAAATGTTCATCCAATGACACAAATGAACTTATTGGATGCACAAGATTGGTTAAAACCCTAATTGGACAAGAATAAGCCTAGGGAGGACGAAAATGACCTAAATGTTCATCCAATGACACAAATGAACTTATTGATGCACAAGATTGGTTAAAAACCCTAATTGGACAAGAATAAGCCTAGGGAGGACGAAAATGACCTAAATGTTAATCCAATGACACAAATGAACTTATTGGATGCACAAGATTGGTTAAAAACCCTAATTGGACAAGAATAAGCCTAGGGAGGACGAAAATGACCTAAAATGTTCATCCAATCCAATGACACAAATAAACCTTATTGGATGCACAAATGAACTTATTGGATGCACAAGATTGGTTAAAAATTGGTTAAAAACCATCCAATTGGACAAGAATAAGCCTAGGGAGGACGAAAATGACCTAAATGTTAATCCAATGACACAAATGAACTTATTGGATGCACAAGATTGGTTAAAAACCCTAATTGGACAAGAATAAGCCTAGGGAGGACGAAAATGACCCTAAATGTTAATCCAATGACACAAACAACCTATTGGATGCACAAATTGGTTAAAAAACCCTAATTGGACAAAAATAAAGTGTAGGGAGGACAAAAATGACCTTAATGTTCATCCAATGACACAACAACCTAGTTGGGTGCACAAGATTGGTTAAAAACCCTAATTGAACTATAATAAACC
>PGTU02004966.1:0-15047 GCA_002896215.2 Cicer echinospermum
ACGACTGAAACGACGCGAAAAATCCAGACCCGGAAAGGAGAAGGGCCGGTGGTGGGCATTTGGGAAAGTCGGGCCGATCGGGTGTCTTCATTCCAGCAACAATAAAGAAGAAGAACGAAACGAAGTGAGAGGCCGGAGGGCAGGGAAAAGAGTCGAGTCGATCAGGCTCGACGACCGGGAGAAGCAAAACGAAATTCGGATTTGGCCGAAAAAGAAGCAACGCTATGGATACCATGACCGATCACCATCGATAAAGAAGAATCTTTCTAAATCACTTCGGGTCAGCGGGGCCTTCAAGCATCCGAAATACGCCGGGGCTGTAAATGACATAGCGTTCCTTATAGAAAATTACGACTCCTTCAGAAAAACGAAGTTTTTTAAGTTATTTTTCCCCAAGAAGTCCCGCTCCGACGGCCCGACGAGTCATCTATTTAAAAGAACCCTCCCTGCAGTGCGCCCCTCCTTGAATTATTCGGTCATGCAATACTTTTTTTGTAGAAAGAACCAAATGCATTTCGACCCCGTCGTAGTTCTCAATCATTTCGTGGCACCGGGCGTGGCTGAACCATCTACGATGGGGGGAGCGAATGCGCAGGGAAGAAGCTTAGATAAGAGAATACGTTCTCGCATCGCTTTTTTTGTAGAAAGCTCGACCAGCGAGAAAAAGTGTTTGGCCGAAGCCAAAAAGAGGTTGACCCACTTCATTCGCTTGGCGAATGATCTTCGCTTCGCGGGAACAACAAACACCATCATCTCGCTCTTTCCTTTCTTCGGTGCTACCTTTTTCTTTCCAAGGGATAGAGTTGGGATTTTTAAGAACCTTTTTTTTGAGGATGCCCGGGAACCACTCCTAGGTCAATTAAGGATCAAATGTTGGAACCTCATGGGTAAGGATAAGGTAATGGAATTGATAGAGAAATTAATAGACCTAGGTAGGATAGGAGAGTGGATAAAGGGAATAGAGATGATGATAGAGATCATACTGAGAAACAGAAAAATTCCGTACGGGTACAACTCTTATTTGAACGAAGTTAAAAAAATGCGATCTTTGTTGTCTAATAGAACAAACACTAATACCTTAATTGAGTCGGTCAAGATCAAATCTGTTTATCAAAGTGCTTCTCCGATTGCTCAAGACATCTCTTTTCAACTGAGAAAGAAAACAAGATCATTTCGTTCCATTTTTAGTAGAATAGTGAAGGATATTCAATTAGTAATGAAAAAAGGGGTTGAGGGGATCCGTATATGTTGTTCAGGTCGATCAGAAGGCGCAGAAATAGCTAGAACTGAATGCGGAAAGTATGGAAAAACATCTCGTAATGTATTTAACCAGAAAATCGATTATGCTTCTGCGGAAGTTCTACTCGTTACGGAATTCAGGTGTCCAAAGTGTGGATTCATATAGTAAAAAAAAAGGGACGTGCTATATCCGAAACGTACGAAATTTAGTAGATATCGTAAAGGCCAGATGTAGTAGGGGTTGCAAACCAAGACGGAACAAAACTAGGTTTGGAAGATATGAGCACATCAAAAGTTGTAGAGCCTGACGTCTTTCATAATCGAGCCATTGAAAGCAGCGCGTCGGGCTATACATCGGACACTTCCATCGTGCTATGAGCGGAACAATCCGAAAAAATGGTAAGATATGGGTAAGAGTTTTCGCAGATATCCCTATTACCTAGGAAACCTACAGAAGTAAGAATGGGAAGAAGGAAAAGGAAATCCTATACGGGTTGGATTGCTCGTGTTGTCCGCTGCGACAAGTTCCATATTCTGAGATGTATTGTGTGAGTTTGTCAAGAGTGCTCGACAAGCCGCTACATTAGCGGCGCATAAAAACCATGTTTCGTCAACCAAGTTTGTTCAGTGGTCGTAACGTAATTGGTTAGTGGGGAAAAACCAGGCCGGGACTCAAAAGAATTAGGCGAAGGGTTTTTTCCTGAACGAGGGAAGTGGAAAGACACTAAGGGAGAGGGATATACTCCTTTTTGAATCGCCGAAATTGTACGACTGTTCCGGGCGTACGACCCAGATACGTTACGGTTTTTTTCGGGTACTCTTTCCTGTGATTGTATTGGATATTCTTCTTTATGATCACAAGGTGGTGCTTGGGCAGGTCTTCTCTGATTACGTTCGGACGTGACAGGGAAGCCAGGAGGTCCAGGGACATAGCCGACCGATGCATTCCCCATACAGCAGAAAGAGAGGGGAACGCAGCCCCCGCCGCCATATGAGTCGGATACAATTATAGTTTGACTCTTGTGGGAAATTCAAGATGTCTTTTTTTGTTTTGGCGAGAATAACTTCTAGGAGGGTGAATCCCAGGTTCCACCACAAGAAAGAAGGACAATTGGTAGATTCGTACGAGGAATGTTGCCCTGCTCCAAAAGGACCTACACTGCATCGTCATGGCCGGGATTGACACTTAGTCCTATGCAAGGTCTTCAAGATCGCGATACATCGAGATTTTTTATTCGCATTTCAACTTGCGACAACTTCTTGTGACAACAGACGGAAATTCCTTCGTTCCCTTTATCAAAGGCATAGGAAGATATCGATTTCGAACAAAAAGGCATCTCGAGTACAAGAGCCAAGGAGAAAGACTAGTCATCTGATCAGTGGCGATACCATGACAGAGTACAAGGAAAGGACAGGCAGTAGCTAATTAAAGTGTACCGATCTATTCAACTCTATCACTCTTCTCATATCACTAACCACAGCAAATTCCAGCTCCCTTGAGCTCAGAGTCGCTAACGCAAAGAGGAAGGATAGACGCGCACTTCAATCATTCCCATAGTAACAAGGTAAACCGAACCCAAGTGAAGTTAAGACGAGTCCTTTTCTTACACCACTGCTAAATCATCAGAAGCTTCGAAGACGGATGCAGACACGTGGTGGTTCGACTGGAAAGGGCAGGAGTGTGGCGGGAATTATTTATCGTGTGTCAATGTAGATGGAACATCAATAGCCTGTTTCATAGCTTGTACTCGTTACTCATGGTCACTCTACTACACCGGACCTCTCTATACCCTAAGTCATGAGCGATAGCGAGCCAAGCCGCCAACCAAGCCAATGCGCCATCCCTAATTCCTATCCCATGAGAGCTTCCTCTGACTTTGAATGAATGAGGAAGGAAGGTTGAAGCCGCATGCAACGAGAAAAGAAAGGTCCTATTTGGGCATGAGCTCTAGTAACTGACTCTCGCAGACACTGAAAGTCCAGTTTGGCTATTTGAAAATAAAATAATGAGACGAAAGAAAGCCATATAGATTATCAATAAGGGAGGAACTCGATCATTGCGTCGATAGGCTCAGCGGCCAGGAATGATAGACCAATTGCTTGAACCTCGGATGAGGACATGGAGGAAGATGGAGCCGGCCAGAGCCGCAGTGCAGATGATAAATAAGGAAGACTAAATTCAATAGATGTCTTGGTGTGAAGGCTGAATCGCCTTCAACTGAGGATTCACAAATGACTTTTACTCAGACTTCCCTTCCTAAAAGACAAAGGAGTAGCGGGGTTCGCTAGCTTCGACCTTGCCTGAAAGTACTTTTATCTGACGCTTAAGGGTAAATGAATAGCTTCGCTGAATACTAATCTTTTTCCCTTGCTGGCTTTACACCATTCAACTTGGTTACTTCCTAACGCTATTCGCTGGCATTGAAACTATTCTCTCGACATTCTTCTTCATTCAGATACTATAAATATTGGAAGGAGCTGGTTGGTGATGCTCTTCCCATGGTTTACCACCGATGAGGAGTATTCCGCATGCCATCGACCTAGTACTGGTGCTAGTTTCCCAAACCTGCCTGCTTATCGAATGCTACCTGCCTTTTAATTTCAGCCCCTTGCGCTAACATCGTTCAGTTCCCGGCCCCCTATCATCTGGGATTCAATTTTCATACGTTAGTCTTTCAACACTTGATTCATGGTGTCAAGCTCCTTCTGCTTTGATGCTTCGCTTAGCGCTACTACTCCTATGATATTTATTTATTAAGTGCATGGCTGCGGGGCAGGAGGTAACAAGCAAAAAGAAGGTCTTTTTCACTAACTAAAATCCTCTTCGGATGAACATTTCACGGATTCTTCCAATACTTACTGAGAACTAGTACACCACCTTCTATTCTTAGCCGCAGAGAGCCTCGTCACTAATTTATGGTGATTATGTATTGGCTTAGCCACACCGGTCAAGGGCCATTTCGGTATCGTGCTAGTAAGGTAAGAGCTGCTGTCGATTCTGGTAGCATTCCAAGTTGGAGGTTCCATTCGTTAAGCATTGGAATCGCTTTGCCCGCTATTCCTTCTCTTTCTGTCTATCGTTTTATCTTTTTATTTTTGCGAGTTTAAGTTCCTCTCCTTTTAGATGTGCAATTCCCGATCTTTTTAGTCTCTTGAATATTCGATTTAGAGTTAAGAGCGTCTATGCCACTAAACAACTCAACTCCTTAAAGAAATACAAGAGCTTCTCCGGCAAACCACTAGAATACCCATCGAGTCGAGCATTGGATGCTAAGAAAAGGTATCTTTCTGGGCAAAATCCTAAGCTATAGACTGAATTAGGAGAGCAGAGGTTTAATCCAAAACCAGGAAAGCAAGCTATATCGAAGCCCAATGCCAAGCAAAGCCCTAGACTACAAATGAAGAAATGGGTTCCACTAAGCCCTTAACCCGACACAAGATGCGTTTGCTTTTTTTTTCAGAAAAGCTCCTTGACCAAGTGCCCAAGCAGAACAATAACTTAAATACGGTGAACGACATATATTTCACCCGGACCAGAAAAGAATATGACATTAAGTCCAAAGATCCGGGGTAGGGATGATTGACACGTTGATTTTAGTACCCCTAAAATGATTGTATGTTTTTGTGAAAGCTCGGCTCCTGTTATTCGCTGATGTCCAGTCATCCACATTTTTCTTCCTTGGAAAAGAAGGCTAACTGCTTGTTGGCTGGGAGCGAGCGGTATCCATTAGTTCGATGATTCTTCTTCGCCTTAGAAGGCTTGTTCAATAAATCTCCTAAACAAACTGTAGGGCTATAAGGCAGCGAATGACCTGAGGGTAGGCAACTCAATAGAATAATTAAGCAGCCCGGCCCATCCTATTCGTTAGCGCTTTTTCTTTTAAGAATGCATCCGGTTCTATCTTTCTTTCGCTAGTTAGTCCACCTTTAGTGATTGTAGTAATTCTGGTTTATAGTACTGAATGTCTCTTTCATATTGAGCAATTTGTCTAATGGCATTCGATCACAGAATCCATTGACAGCTGCATATATCGACTATAATTTGTTTTTCAATTGGAGTGGTGCATATTGTGGTTGTTTAAGTACTTCTGTTAAGCCTGCACCACTCTATTGAGTAATCCTGAGTCGCAGCATCAAGGTCTGAGCCAAATTGGAGCAAAGGCGGCCACTTCGCGATATTGTGCCAATTCCAGTTTTAAACTACCGCAGACTTGTTTCATAGCTTTCAACTGAGCGGCAGACCGACGCGACTGACAGATAAGCCGACGTTATAGCAGGTCTAATTCCGCGATAAAAGAGCTCTGTTTCCAAACAGAGTTTGTCCATCCGTAATGGAGATCACATTGGTGGGAATATAGGCCGATACGTCTCCAGCTTGTGTTTAAATGACGGGTAAGGCGGTCAAGCTACCTGCACCTGTCTGGTCCGACCGTTTTACTGCGGCTGCTTTCTAAGAGACGGGAATGTAAATAGAAAACATCGCTGGGAAAGCCTCACGGCCTGGTGGTCGGCGTAACAATAATGACATTTGTCGATATCCACGGCCTGTTTACTAAGATCATCATAGATTATTAATGCGTGCATTCCATTATCGCGGAAATATTCCCCCATGGCATCACCCAGAATATGGGGCCATAAATTGCAGAGGTGCAGGATCCGAAGCGGTGCTGCTACAAGAATGGAATATTCTAAAGCATTCGCTTCTGAAAGAATTTGAAACTAATTGTGCCACAGTTGAGCGTTTCTGTCCAATCGCTACATAGACACATACAATGTCTCACTCTCAAGGTGGCCCTTGAGTTCATTTGCTTTTGGTTTAATATGGTATCGATAGCAATAGCTGTTTTTTCCAGTTGTCGTCCCCGATTATAAGTTCTCGTTGCCACGCCTATAGGACCGAGGCTATCTACCGCTTTTAATCCTGTTTTGCATAGGCTCGTGCACTGATTTTACGTTCTATAATCCCAGGGGCTTTCACTTCGACACGTCTTCGCTCGTGATCGCTTAGAGCGCCCTCTCCATCAATAGGTACTCCCAACGCGTCGACCACACGCCCTAGCATAGCCTTTCCCGCAGGAACATCCACAATAGATCCAGTACGTTTGACAAAGACTCCTTCTTTTATAGCGGTATCACTACCAAAGACAACAATTCCGACATTATCATTCTCAGATTAAACGCTATTCCTTCAGCACACCGCTGGCAAATTTCAACCAATTTCCCCAGCTTGAATCTCGTTCAATCCATAAACACTGCAATCCATCTGCCAACTGAGACCACTCGACCGATCTCATCCACTTGAAAAATTTGTGTAAGTTGGTAATTCGACTTTCTAATAGAGTTGTTAGTTCCGCAGCTCTTTACAGAGAATTCCATATTACTAATACAATTCATTATCATTTTACCGGAGGAATGCTCAATCTCTCTTTCTTTATTTGCATAACCTCGCATTCACACACACACAACAGGCACGGTTGCGCACCAACAGAGTCGGTCCTGCTATAGGATGCACAACCCCATACATTATCATACAAAGTCTATTACCTTCCCAAGTCCAGGAAGAGCGGGTGGGAAGCACCTTAAGTAAAGATGATAGCCGGTGGGGACACCTCGTGGAGACTCGAGCAAGACCTTCGCACTCAGCAGCAGGAAGACAAGATTCACATAATAGAGAGAGTCATAATATAGGGCAAGCATCTCATTTCATATCGTCCCTTCGGTCCTTCTTTAGAGAATCTTTCTTTCTTTATAGCACTGAGCTGCAGTCGGACAGTTGATCGGTCGGGCATCGCCCTTGTTGACAGAAAAGACAGAGAGTTTATAACAACAGAGTAGATATGCAACTGATTTCCATGAAAGAATGAACTCCTTGCCCTAGCTAAGAACCAAATTAGAGTGAAAAACTATTGCACGCAACCTCAAGCAGGGAGAAACTCAACTCCTCGCAACAACTAAGAGCAGATCAAGGACCATTGGTGTATAGGCCGTCAAAGCCAAAGACCCGATCTACTTCCATGGCGCGATGTTGGCTTTTCTGCTCCCTCAAATGGACTGACCTAGTCGCCCTTCGGAGTATCCCGATCGGCACTGAAATCTCATACCCAATGAAAAACCTAACCTTCTATTATACTTCCTTTCTAGAGAGATAGGCAATAAAGATAAATCGTTGCCCTCAATGATGACATCGGCTATTGGAGTGACGCGGGCAGAGGAAATTGATCTGTGCCCTGAGTCCAACTCATCCGGATTCTGAGCGTTCTTCGGACCATAGAAAAAGAAACTCTATTCACACGGTTTAACTTGAGGCATGAATACAGGCCAGGTCCACATGTCCATTCAAAGTCTTTATCCATCTCCACAATTAAATTAACATGTGGTAGAGAGGATATGGGTTCACTACACTATTCATTATGAATTGGCGTCAAAACGGAGGCAAGACTAACAAGGAATGGGGAAGCTGGTGATGATCCATTGAAGAATGCAAAAGAGACATCGGGCTAAATTGTTTTATATTTTACCGGGGGAATGCCGCAAAGGGAGGGAATCGGAACCCCAATATGGCCCCTCTCATGGAACACCTATAGAATACCCCGTTGGGCGAGAAGCCCTCTACTCGGCACCGTCGGATCACCGGACAAGTTTTTTACAGTTGCTTCAGTAGCGATATCTATCTATCGAATATACGTTATTTCTTCGCCTTTGGTGCTCAGGCTCACTCAAGAGTATGGGCTTTATTATGAGGAACCCTTAGCACAGTAGCAAAGTTCAGTTCGAACCCTTATTGCTGCCGCTATAAAAACGCCTATGTATCCGCTGGATGTCAAGAATGCTTTATGTAATGGAGGGCGTTGGGTGTGGAAAGGGCTAAAGGTGGGGAAGAGGAGAATTCCTCACCCCGCTCTACTGGTTTTCAATCACCTATATAACCAGCAGCTTTCCTGAGGCAGGCCGTCGTTATCTCCTTTGGGTCGTCTTACCTGGACCCCCGCATTTCTCCCAGCTCTCTGCGCAGTTTGTGTTGTTGTTCGGTGCTGAATAGTCTGTCTTCGAAGGATTTCATCAAATCAGACTTTTTATCGCTAGGGCACCTGACCCAGCGTATTCGTGCTGTCCAACACGAAACCGAGAGACGGGACGCCTGAGAGAAAGCTTTTTACGCATACTCTTTGTTGATATACGTAAAAAATATTATGGCGAACGCCCTCTTCGGGGTTGTCTCAATTCCCGTAACGCCTGCGCCGCCTAGGTCACGGATCTGGATCAGCCTCGGGCTTGTCTTTCTTTCTATAGGATGCTGCTGCTCCAACCCTACTCTTACTTGTGATGCCCCTGGGTGGGCCTCTTCCGTAACCCTTGCCGCTGATGGTCATGTTGTAATAGGGAGCCAGAGGCTACTTCTGTCCCCGGCAACATCCTTTCCACCAGTCATTGAGTCATCGCCTAATCTTCTTTCCGAGCAGTTCCCCTCTAATAATTTTTTTCTTCTTTGATTGATGGAAATCCCGTAAGGTTTTACGAGGGCGTAAAGCTCTGTCGTGCTAAAGTCCCAGTGCTTTCCTTTCTTTTCCCTGTTTTCTCTAATCTACGGGGATCGCTCTAAATAGCTTTTGTAAAGTATAGTTCCATCCACCCCCGATGCTTCCTCTTCTCGAATGAAGTTCTTTCAACCTCTGCTCTGAAACTCGGGCATTCCTCCGTAGGAATCCTTTAGCTTCTGTGCTTGCAGTCTGCCATAGAGGGTGGAGGGGAAGGAGGTTCAAACTAATCACCATTAACTAGTCACCGTAGTGCCCGTTGCTGACTTGGAGGAAGTATGGAAAAAGCCCGTACCCGATTCGATCAGTGATCGTATGAATAGATTGGCTGCTTCCTCGTTTGAGGTACGGACGGGCAGCATTCTTTTAGTTTCATTTCCAGGTAAGGACGAGAGCCGAAAGAAAAGAATCCCCGGGCTTACTCTTATATGAGAGTCATCGGTTGGTCCTGCACCAGCCTTGAATGCTGAATTGGTTCTCCTTTTCTACGGATTCGGTGAGTATGTCACAGATCCATGAAAGGCATTGTGAAGCCTCTAAAGCTGTCTAGAGGAGGTCCTGCCAATTTCATTTAACATTTATTCTTTGCGGATTCTTTCATCTTTTTCGCGGAGTGATAATTAATCTTTTTAGATTAGAGAAGAAGTGACTTCGGGGGATGTTCGCTCGTTAATTGCTCTTCCGGTAATGGTAGTCAGCACTTCGGTCGGGGTATACAACCTGACTTAAAATAAACCACATTACTGAAATGGCAAGAACCAGAGGCATTCCTATTTCAAAAGGAGGGGCTTTTCAGACTCAGAGCAAGACAGCCTGACTTAAATGCCATAACTACCCAGGTATGAAAGGGCTAAGCTGCTTAGAATATTTTCTTTGCCTTAAGGCTTGGCTTTCTCGATTGGCTATCGACCTTGACCTATTGCCTTGACCCTCTATTCTTCCCCGGCAAAGCAAAGTCCTTACTTTTACTTAGATCTTATCCGAATCAAGTCAGCGATGAAGCAGGCTCAGACCAAGGGAAATTTATTTAGGAAGCAATTCCTATCGAGTTAGCTGTTGGAGTAAAGGCTGCCTTTAGTTAAGGTAGCGAGTTACTTCCGGTGAGATGGTTCAATAGTCGATTAGATAAAGCCTCTTGCGACCTCCCCACTCGGGTACTTCTTATTGAAGCTTTAGAGAATCCATTCCACGTAGATATTTATGATGCTGTATATTATAAAATATAAGTAAAAAAAGAGGAAGGGATGGGTTGAGAAGCCATAGTGACGGTAAGGGAGTAAGCCAGTGGACTTTTACAGTAGATTAGATGATAACTTTATATAATTATATTGATTTTTTTTAACCTGATGCATACCTAAAGGTTTTTCTATTGAAATGAAGGCGTTTTGGGCGAAGCGGGGAGCTAAGACAAAAACGTACCAATTGGTAGCTACGAACTATTTAGACTATTGGCCGGGACGTTGAAAGATTTGTTTAGCCCTCTTGTCTTCTTTGTCAGAGAAAAAGGTCGGAAAGAGGAAAGTATAATATAAGCCTACCACATACGGAAGAGACCTTCTGGAAAGTCGCCTATGGAAAGAGCATACCCAACAATATGAGCCTGTCGAGACTTGCCATCCCATGGAATAAAGTTTTCGACAGCTCATATTGGTAAGGCATCTCTAACGATTTATCTCTGGGCTACCTTCGACCTAGTCGGGTCATGACAGCTGTGATAGTCGATCGATTCTCCTTCCATGGCAGGCTTGAATTCCCGTAAATGAGATCTTACGAACACCTTAGTATACCGCATGCTGGTAGTACCCAATATGGCATTTAAACCAGGAATCATCAGTTCATGACCAAGCAGCCCCAACCTCCGATAGCAAAAAAGCTATAAAAAATCCTCTGATAAACTTCCACTAGGTCTAACTACACACCTTCCCATCTCGATAAAAAGAGAAACGAAACCTTTCCAGCTTATTCATTAGGGCGAGTTCCTCCCTTGATGGAAGGTTCCGCTCCGAATGACAAGTTACATTGCTTTATTGGAAGTAACCTATCTTGCCGGGAAGAGTACAACATTGCTTGCTTTAAAGAACTTAATTCCTGAATGATAAATGCCAAGCTGTGTTGGATTTCTTACTCCCGGGTAACTAATATGGAAAGGGAACTTGCTTTCCTGTGTCGGATGGAAAGAACTCTCACTCGGAATGAAAGCTTTGATAGCCGAATTGGCTTGGCTATGTTCTTTTAAGTGGTTTGGGGAAACCAAGCAGGCAATGGAACTGGCCAGTGAAAAAGTCCCTCTCTAGATTGAAATGACAATGGGCGGGACCCTCTACTCAATATATATATATGCAAATACGTTTTCAAGGATTCCACTTCTACAGAGCTAGTGGAGCTTTTCTCCTCAACCAGGCAATCGAGTTTAGGGCCAGCCAAAGTTAGAACTAGATTGGAAAGCGGAAGGCAGGGCATCCACCCTTTGTTTTGGCACATGAGGTTCATCCGCCCCAGGAGTTTACCAACTGCAACTAAAGTACCGGCTTCCTACCCTTCTTTGAGCCTTTCGCAAACTAAGAACGGGGGATATCCTAACATTAAAATAAATGTGGGATATTATAAATACGAAATAGAGTTTAAAAGTCTAGAGAAGAATTGACTTTCAGAGAGTGCGACGGCGGAGTCACATGACCCGGGGAAAAGTTATATAGGCTATCTCCCCGAGCAGAGGCTAATTCGATTAAGTTTTTTATATGCATGGAATGCGTTAATAGACACATTAGTAGAAGACTGGACACCAGGGAGCTGCTTACTGCTCAGATCCCGGATTCGAACAAATGTACTGAAGACATCAACAGACCAACTGTCCCCGTATCCAGGGAATCTATTTGGAATGTCTATCATTTACTCAATTCACGCCATACGTGCGATTTGTTCTTATACATTTGTGTATTAATGGCTTCTTCGTCAGTGGCAATCGCTCCTGAAGTTGCTAGGAACCTAGATCCCTTTGGCGCGCCAGATATTAACATTCTTATGTAAGTCCTAAAGGATACCTTTATGAGAGCTGTTAGCTTCACATGGCGGGATAGCCATGCAGCCCTTGAGAAGATCGCAATAACTTGTTTTTCTGGAAAACTCTTACCCACTGCAAGATAGAGAATCTAGACAAGTCGGACAAAAGGCTCTTCTGTCTAATTGGGTCTGTATTGCTAGCCTTATACTAGCAGAATCAAGCTATGTGGTTCGACAACTGCTGATTGCTCATACTCCGAATTTTATGGCTTAAACAACCCTTCCTTCTTCTAACCTCACATCATATGACTTGGTTCACAATGTGAGGTCCAGTCCAGTTGATACCTGATCTCTGATAGAAGTGAAGGATCTGCTCGAGCTATAAACATTCCAGCATTGATTGATAGCACTACTGCCACCAAGAATCCTTCCTCTAGGTTGGTGGACACCATCCTTCGATTAAACGTGCCTTGGCTGGTGAATCGAAAGTCATTCATGAGTGTAGCCGTTAAATCCATCTTGAGTCCTCTTATCCATGGCAACACCCTCCACGTTCAAGCAATAGAACATATAAGTCTAATAGTGGTATTAACTGAAGAGAATCCTTACAAAGGAGGGAACTCCGAAGGAGGCGGGAAAGGTGCTATGCCGTTACTACAAGTGTCCTGTGAATGAATAAGACGACACTTCGTGTCTTTATCCTTGGATTAGGCAGCGACCCTTGGGACCTGGTCCTTTGGTCTTCCTCTTTACAGCAAGGCTTCGCCGGGGCTTGGAGTCGGGAGCGCAGGGAGGTGACCCAACGACCGGAGAAATCCAAGGCGACAGTCCCTTTGGGCCTGGCAAAGAAAGAAATCCAGGTTTTTGGCTCGCAATAAAGCTAGGGTCCTGATCGAGCAACTAGCAGTCCTATCTATCCACCTCTCCAGACACAATATCTTGAGTACCTAGGATGGTGACCACATCTGCTGGCATGTGATGTTTGGACATAGAATCGAGTCCTTGTGAATGGGCAGAGCCAGGTGCTCTTATTTTACGACGGTAGGGACGATTGCTTCCATTACTGACCAGAAAGACACCAAATTCTCCTTTAGGTGCTTCAACTGAGGTATAGGTAGAAGGGGCTGGTACGGAAAAACCTTCTGTATAAAGTTCGAAATGGTGAATTGAGGTAGAGTAGACCGATGATCCTGTATCATTTGGACCGGCTATTGAAAGAAAAGCTTTGCATCTGCTCTCCATTAGTTAATATAATAGGTCCGATCTCTCTCCATACCTATACGTGATAGTTCCCATCATAGGGCTTTCTATCTTATAGATTGAGCAATTATCCAAGGTAGCTAATTCGTTTCAGAACTCCAGTTGACTGCTTATTATAGATAAGTGTGTGAGCGTCCTTGTCAGCATTATATGCACACTGGGCTTCGGCGCAACTACAGCGCTTTCGCTAACTCGAAGCGCTCGCTATGAAGATTCTAGCTTCGCTAACGCTCGGTTCTAAGTTATTAGAACCTTCGTCGCGTTCGCTTTTCTCAGTAACACATAAGCGCTTCTCTTATGCCCTTTAAGTAGAAGACAAGAATAGATATTCTTTTGTTTAATTGCTCTCACGCTTGCCTACGCATCTGCGCTCGTCAAGCCAACTTTGCTTCTTTGCGTGAGGTTAAACTGCGGTTGAAGCGACATTCTTCGAAATGACAGCATCGAAGATTTATATATATATAAATTATTATATGGTCACGGTTATCCCGGACTGCGTTCCGGAAAAAGTGGCCTACTTGAAATGAAAGAAAGGGCGAGCACTCTTGTGTTTCAACCCCACTATCACTATACTTTGAATAGTTGTGGGGCACTGTGTACTTACAGCCTCCACGATAAGCAAGTGAATGGGGCCGGTGCGTGGCGAACGGAACGGTTCATCAAGCCATTTCTCGCCTCAACCCCCTAAACTAAATAGGAAGAGGGGTACTTTACAAAAAAGGGGGTAATTGCTTCGCACCTGACTGTGATAGCCCTCTCGATACCTTATTGGTTGGAGCTTTTTTAGTAGTGGCCGCTTTCCCATCGCTAGAGCCTTTTCCCAGTGCGCGGAGCCCCAACGAGGAGGGGAGGGTGTTAGTGGTTTATCATTGGGTCAATAATGCTAATACCTCTTTTTGTGCTACTCCTAGGGCGGGAAGAAGATAATAAAACGCGAAGCGTTCTATTGGTTCTATCCCACTTGTCTGCTTCACTAAAGTCTGCCCTCTCTTCCTGCGATGTGGTAACTCAGCCTACATACGAGAGATCCCTTAAGTCATCCACAACCCAATCTAAAAACTAGAAAACAAGGCCTTTGCTTCTAGGCTTTTGGAGCTTATGTAAGCTTACCTTATTATTAATGTAGGGTGAAAGGCCTTTCCTTCACGGGCTTACTTTTAGTGCTTGTGTCTTCAAGGAGCAAGAAAATCGGATCGCTATAGGTTGACCGCTCGACCAAAACAAGCAACGGCGTTTGATGCCCCTATCAGACTTAAAGCTTGTAGCGCGCTACGCTGCGCTTGACTTGGAGGTTGCGCACATCCTCTTCTGGGAGAGGGGCTAATGCCTTCGATCTGGGTTGGAGAGGGTTAAGTTCTTAGAGTCATGGAGTTAGGCTTCTTTCAGCTGGTGCGCGTTAGCGCCCTTCGTTTTCCTTTACTAGTACGGTGGGTCCCGTGGTTCTATGCCGCCGCGTTTCCCGGTCCTTTCTCTTTAGTGCTTCGACCGAAGCGATAGCTTCTAGCTAGTTTCAGTGGATAAGATGGCTTGCTGCTCTTCAGCTCACTCAAGAATGGACGGCATGGTCCGCCGTGCAAAGCTCGTCTCCTTGCGTACGCAGACATTGGTTAATGCTGAAGCACCACCCGAACGGCTACCATCTGCTCGTTCGCGACTGTTCGGTTGGACGGTAAGGCATCACTCTCATGTTGTGCATGCAGCCAAACTCCGGCTGTGTCAGCTTCTTAGTTACCTCTCATAAGCACGTTACTTGATGTCTCGCTGCCAACTGAGTCAGACGGTTCTTTTTCGCCCCAGATCAAATGAAGAAGGGAGAAGTAGTCTTTTTGATTTCTTCAGAGAACCGGTATAGCGAAGCGCTATGTCCTAAGGGGTCTATGCGGTGGTTGGTCATCGGGAAAAGAAACGGCCTCTCTGAAGAAAGCTATGGAGGATTCCAATGCTTTCTCACACGCCTCAACGAATGCCTGCCAAACCTTCGGGATGCTTTACTCCTAACCCCACTAGGTTCCG